>CAODLS013333669.1:0-11829 GCA_948243855.1 Flueggea neowawraea | reverse complement strand
TGGCTCCTTATAGAGGTCAAAGATATCATCTTAATGAGTGGAGAGATAATTGACAACCCACTAATTGTTAAGAATTTTTTAACATGAAGCATTCAACAACTAGGAATGTGATTGAGCGTTGTTCGGGGTTACTAAAAATGCATTGGAAGATTCTTTGGAATGTTTGCTACTACAATGCTTGTAGACATACTGATTGTTGTTTACTACACAACTTAATTCGTAGGGAAATGTTAATTGATCCGATGGAAGATGGATTAGACTCATTCATGGAGCAAATCCTTTGAGATTATGATGAAGGATATTTTGTTAATAATCTTGAAACATCGACTGAGTGAACTAATTGGAGGGATAATTTAGCCACTAAAATGTTCAATAATTGGAGAGCTCGTAGGAATTTGAACTAGTTACTATTTTTAAAGATAATTTGCTTAGAAATTTTATTATATATGCCTGGTGTTTTTAACTCCTCTTATTTGATAATAATTTTTATTTTCATTTTAATTTATTTATTTATAATAATTATTGATATTTTATTATGTTAGTGTAATTAATTTAAGTATATATCAAATAATAAAAATTATTATTAAATTAATGATTAAATAATACAATCAACAATATAAATAAGTAGAATCTTTACTCTCGTAACAATTATTCGCTTAATTATTACACTTCTTAAACTTCCTCCACTTTTCTTTTACTCTGGTACGAGGCGTACCCTAAATAATAACTCAAAAAGAATCACATAACACACAATATACGAAAAAGGAACTGGTTCATTCCTTATAGTAAATAAAATAAAATAGGAAAGGTTCCTTCGCTGTCTATCATCCCAGCTTAATCTTATTTTCTCGCCTCTGGTAAAAGCTTAGCAGTTGGGTTTTCATTATAGAGCAATACATATTTTCTTGTAAGCTAATGATGATGATGATGACAAATGTTCTACGAATCCGTGGATAGAGTCAGTGCCATCAATTCACTTTCTTGCTGAGGTTAGTCATCGACCTGTCGAAATTACTTTGTACCAAATTACCTTACATCGGGTCTTTTTATGGCTATTGAAATTGTATATAGATGAATTTATGAATATATTAAGGTTTTGAAGATTACTTCTTTGTCATGGTTTCTAGGGTTCTTTATATATTTGTTTGAAAGGAATTTAAAAGTGTTCGATTTTTTTTTCATTTTATTTTATTTATTTAATTTTTTGGTTTAATGTTTATTGGGATTTACTTTCATAGGCGATTGTACTTGTTCTTGAGAACTAGAGATCTTTGTGTTACCGAATATCAGAGAGGAATGTCTGGGAGAAACCGCGGACCGCATCTTCCCATGAAGGGGTTGCCTCGCCCTGGACTACCACCTCCAATCCATGGCCCGCATTTCGGCCATGGGCTTTGACCAATGCCTCCCCATCCGGCTTTTCCTGAGGAAATGAGAGAAACCCAGTTGGGGATGGACCCTAGGCGGGTTCCCCCTCCCCACCCGGCCATTTTTTAGGAGCGTCTTGCTGCCCAACACCAAGACATTCAAGGTTTATTGGCTGATAACCAGCATCTGGCTGCAACTCATGTTGCACTTAAGCAGGAGTTGGAAGCTGCACAATATGATTTGCAAAGGATGGCGCATTTTGCGGATTCCTTGCATGCAGAGAAAGATGTTCAAATGAGGGAATTGTATGACAAGTCTTTGACGTTGGAAGGAGAACTTCGTGCTGTGGAGGCCATGCGGGGGGGAGATTCATCATGTCCGTTCTGATATTAAGGAACTTACCGATGCAAGGCAAGAGCTCACTGGCCGTGTTCAAGTGATGTCTCAAAACTTAGCTAGATACAAGGTAGATTTGCAGCAGGTGCCTGCTTTGAAATCAGAAACTGAGAGCATGAAGCAGGAATTGCAACGTGCACGGTATGATTAATTGGTTAGAAAAATCAAAGCAAAGTTTATGTTTTACGGAAATTTTAGTGCAACGATCCAGTGTTTACTCTCTCTCTCTCTCTCTCTCATATTTCAAACAGAGCTGCCATTGAGTATGAGAAGAAAGGATATGCAGAGAATTATGAACATGGCTTATGGAGAAGAAATTGATTGCAATGGCTCGAGAGCTAGAGAAGCTACGTGCAGAAATTACTAATGCAGAGAGGAGAGCTTGTGGAGCTGATGCTTCAGGAAATCCTGGTACGCTACTCATATTGGAAGGGGTTTTGTTGTGCCAAAAGTTACTTATATTTACAGTGAGTAGCTGAAATTTGTATATTTTTGCAATATCGTATCTGACATCATTTTTTAAAACCAATGTTTAAATGAATTAATGAAAGCTTTTAAGATTTCAGCTGGTACAGACAGCTGGAAATTATGATGGCTTTAACATGGAACTTTTTCAGAAGTATACTTTGCCCGCTTTCATTTCCTCATAATTTGGATGTCACTGGTGGTTTTGTTGATCATTTATCCGGTTTGAATTTGTTCTGTACAGCCACATTTTGGCTTCACCGGGTTAAACCACAAACTGATTATACCTTCTAATGGAGAAGCAAAATATATGTTTTCAACAGATACAGCATCTGTTTTTATATTTTTGTGTTTTAGTAATCTAATTTAATTGAGTTGAGGTCCCAGTTATTTGATATCTTTGAACAATGTAATGGCATAACAAAGTTGTTGCTAATGGTGTATTTTTATCGTTGTCCACTCTGGAGCTTGAGTATCATTATTGCCAATGTCTAATTTTTTTCCCCTATTCAATTCTTTTTTCTCTGTAGGTGCTGCATATAATGCTAGTTTCGTTAATGCTGAAGCTGGATATGCAGGAAATCCTTACCCTAATGGCTGTGGCATGAATCCTGTAAGTTTGAATCTTTTTTCTTTGTACGCTATCATGTCTATGCATGGTATAATAATTATATTTCAGTTGTGTGTGAATGTGAACTGAATCTGCATATCATGCATGCATTATTTTATTATAGCACTTCATTTGATGTTGATTTTTCCTTGAAATCTTAGATGCAACCAACTGCTGAGAATTTTCATCAATATGGTGCTGGAGCTGGACCTGGTTCCTGGGGTGTGTATGATATCCAACGAGCTCAAGGACAGAGATAGAAAGTTTTCAAGTCAAGTGAAGATCTGTTTTAAACGGTATCTTGGGCTTCAACTTCCTAGATATTTGGATTTTAGATTTAAATTGTGATTTTATTGGTAGTTGATATTGGGGCTTACTCTTCTATTTGGTTTGGTGAACTTGTACCTGATTAATGACAGTCCTTATTTTCGTTGGGTGCAGCGTAGCATAGTTATTCTAATATCTTTTAATGCAACTATTTACTAAAATTCATAAAATAATATTTAAATGCATTTTGGTGCATTTATCTTGTGCCCATACTTGTATTCAGTATATCATATTGTTTCATGGGAAAGGTGGTACATCTATAGATCAAATTATTTTTCTTGGTGTCTGATTATTAGTTACCAAGATAACTCACTTCACTACCTATCATGTAGACAGACAAGTAGAATAATCTACAACCTTTATGCTTTATGACTTCAATCATTGGGATGGATAAGATATTTGTGTTCCTCCATTATCTTCCTTGGTTATCCGACCTTCTGAATCCTTTTTTCTTCTTTTTTGTGTTCATCTTGGGAACCTGGAATGATTTAATTACTTGTATTAGTGTGTTAATCTTGTTAATATAACTCATTTATGAAATTTTTATCAAGAATTAATTTTTTGGCTCTCTATCTCTGTCATGTGCCGAGGAAAGTGTTCTAATTGGTGTAAATTTTTATGTAGCTGTTAGAAATTTTACATATACAGTTCATTCTTTTATTTTAATTTTTACGAGGACACTCCAACTCAATTCATGTGGGGAATGTTTGATGAAAAGTGAACTTACACGTAGCTTTTTGGAACTTTAAATGCACAAAAGTTTCTCGTTGTTATGAGGACAATCCCAATCATTGATGGTCTCTCTCTCTCTCTCTCTCTCTCCCCTACCCCTCTCCCTCTCTCTCTAGAAAGGGTTTTGTGAGTGGAGGAATTTGGAGCTTGTAGGAATTTTACATATATGTTTTTTTTTCTTTTTTTCCCTTTTTGACCGAACTCAAGTCGTGGAGAGAGATGTTTATTGATAACTGAACTTACACTTAGCTTTCAGGAACTTTATTTACATAGAACTTTTTCTCTTTGCAACGAGGACACTTGAATTCAAGCCACTATAGGAGGAATGTATACCAGTAAGTGAACTTAAGGTGAGCTTTCAGGAATTTTATCTAGATAGAACATATTTTTCTTCGTTACGAGGACATATAAACTCAAGTTATGGGGTTATCTTAGGTCAGTTGACCTTTTCTGTTAATTTTGGGTAATAAAAATTTCTTGTACTTTTGTGTAAATCTTAGAGAGATGGTGCAAGTCAATTTTTGGAGTTCCAATTTTCAGCCACATAACTCCCAAGAACACATTTTAAAGAAGATTGAATTTTTCAAATCTAATGTGTGGTCACGAGAAATATGGTCTGGACTTTTTTGGGGAAACTCTTATAGCCTTTAATAGAAATCCTACTGATTTTTGAATTGCCTTAAAAATAATCTCTTTCAATTTTTATAGCACTATATTCGTTGAGCTAAACATCTGCATGAATCTGTTATCTGCAGTTCTTTTTTCTTCCGTGGTTTCTATTTGTTGTGTTTTGATCATTTAGCAACACTAACAAACAATTATGGAACTTTGGCCTATCAGTGAACCATAAAGGATGTTGTTCAAAGGTCAAATGTCTTCCAGCTGAACTAGGTTGAAGTAACTATGGGATAAAGTCGATATGATATCTTACATATTAAAGCTATCAAAATATTTTCTTTATTCTGTGCATTCCTGTTGTTATTTGGTGACATGTCGTGCATTGTCACTGGAAGCAGGAGTGTGGAATATAAAAATGCATGGAACACAAAGGAAGCCTTACCTAAATTGCTGCCCTGGTGATCAAAATTTATTCCGACAGTCTCCCTGTCTTTTGTTTTTCAGCTGGTTCAAGCAAGTCAAGACTGCCAGATTATTAAAGATTCTAAATGAAAATATTGTTTTGATAAGGATGTATACTTGGTAAGTTTTGATGTTTGAGAATGAATGTAAAATTCATAGAAGATGGACTGATATTTTGAACAAAGAATATAGATGGATCAGTCTTGGATTCAGATGCTAAAATTGTGGCAGTGAAATGAAGGATATTGGTAGTGGTTATTCAATGTTGTTATGCTAAGGAAGCAGATGAGCTTGGGAACCATGTTGGACTATTCAATTGTGACATGGAGGTCACATGTCCAGATTTTGTTAACAGCTTTCTGGTATATGAGTATGGGGTGACATGGTTAATGCATTTAATTAAACCTCAAACTGAAGAGAGCTTTATGCTCTGAGCTTGCCTTTTTTCCTTGAGGAATAGCAGGACAGGGCTAAGAGCGAGGATCTTTTAGTGGCATTGGAAGTGTTAGGGTGCATTTTCATATTCATAACAGTATATTCTTTAATGTTGCATTCTAATTTTCAGTATTTGGTTGTGCTGGATTTATGATAATCTACAATTGTTTGTGGAAAAACATTTCCCTTCTCTCTCACACACAAACACACATGCCTCTTAAGTATTGCTGCTTGAGCATAGATTGTTTTCTGCCATTCTTGGTTCATTTCTGAAATACTGTGTGTTATCCTGTGGCACTTTCTTCAGTGCTTTTTGTTCTCTTGTCCAATGGAAAGACAAACTATAGACTCAGGACCAAGGTTATAAGGTTTAGGGCTTTTAGCTTATTAACAGATATGACTTCATCTCTCTACTGATTCCTGTGTGGGCATATGCAATTGGCATTTGTTGAGACACTATTGTTTGCCTTTATAAAGGATAGAGTCTATTTTTCCAAATAGAACAACAGACTTTTTGGAGAGGCTTATTTTGTTGTCTAAGGTTTGCCGATCATGTGAGGAGACTTAATCAACAATGAAGAGTTTTCTGGTCAAGTAAGTGATATAATTTATGTCTTCATAGACCCTTTTATTTGTATAAACTATCTGCAATTTGCTTGTATTTGTTTTCTTTTAAATTGAAAATAATTTCCTTTTCTGCAATTGGATTGGTCGGTTGGTTCCAATTTCTTCTGTTTGTAGTGCTTATAATGAAACTTTTTAGTCAGTGAAGCAGCATTTAAAGACCAAGCTTGTTTCACTTTTTCTCGAATGTTAAATTCCTGTGATGGATAAAGTATTTATTGATTTTCTGATTAGTGTTTTTTCTTTATGTTTTACTTTCTCAACCTGTATGTCAGCATCGGTGTAGAATATAGCTCTGGGAAGCAGCATTCATATAAGTTCTTTACTGGCTGGAGATGCAAGCATATGGTTCTGGTGTTGTGCTTGTGGCTTCTTTATTTCTTAAAGTTGTGAGAAATCTGCATGTTTCTTTTTGACTTTATGCCTGTTATGAGCAATTCGGCATGCCAAATACCAAGGTTGCCTTGGTTGTAGTAGCACAAATATAAGCTTTTATACCTCCTTAACTCATCTAACTCATTCGACGTCTAGAGCTCATGATGTTATAAATGTCTACTTTGTAGTTTTAACTTCGTGGCCACATCAAAATATTGTGGAAATCTGAGTGTTTCTGTGAGGCTTCTATGACAGTCTACTTATGCTGTTTTTGCTTCCAAATGTTGATTTTCTCGCTTAAATGTACATCAAAGAATTCATGCCACGCCTAATTACTTGAGTGTTTGAGTTTGCTTTTATGTGGCAAAACTTGATGTAAAAACTGCAGATCTATCTTTTGTAGACTATTCACATTTATCACATCTAATAATTATTTGCCAAATGGCATCTCATAATCTGCTAAATGTTGTTATTGTTTGGGTTTCTTGCCCAACTTTTTGGGTATAGTTTTGAAATGATTCTTGTTCACTGCACCTGATGTGGAGTTTAAGTAATTATACATGAACGAACTTTATGCTCACATATGATAAGCTTTCTGTTGTAGTAAAAATGTGCTTTATCTTTTATGCCTCCGTTTCATTTTATGATTAGTGGCTTACTTAGAATTAGAGTTACTTATTTTCAGATTGGGATTGTCCTCGGATAAGTTCATCTTTGGTTCTCACAAGCTATAACATTTTTATATTTTTACATGAAGTGATTACAAACTTCTCTCTGCAGTATTTTCCACATGTTGACAATATTATGATTTATCTTGTCACTTCACTACATGTCCTCGTGTGTTTTCAACTGTTTTATGTTTTTATTTCAGGTTTACAGGTATCCAATTCTGCAATATGCTTCTGTAGCTGGAACTCTAGCTCATCAGGTATGGCCATATTTTTTCTATTTATCACTTCCTCTGTATGTGTGCATATAGTTTGCTTTCCTTTGTCATAATTCTGTCACATTTCTTTCTGATTCAATGCCCCTGAAAGAAATGGCTTGAAGTGAAAATCAAAATGGTTTTGATGTCATTCAACCAAGGACAAGGTTAAGGCATTACGTTCCATTGACAATTGCCGACACTATTGAAATTTTGAAGTCCTTGCATTTTCGTGAAGTTTCTGTTCAAGTTATGAAGATTGCATTATTATTGGTGGTTTTGCTCCATCCTGTTAAACCATGGGTTTGGGTGCATCATCCTGAAGCATGATTAATTGAAAGGCCAATATCACCTCTCTTAAGTTGTATACTGTACTCAGAAAGTTCAGGAATTACTTTAAAACAGAGCCTTGATTTTCAGTTGACTAAATTAGGTAAAGAACTAAGTGATATGACAACTTTCACTTTCCATTGCTAAAGCAAACTTCTTTCATTGTTTAGAGTTCAAAAAGTGGCCTAGGATCTCTTGATCAGATTGTTTTTGGTTGACTAATAAAGAAGCAAGTAGCTTTCAAAAAAAAAAGAACTGGGAGCTGCTAAAATCTAGAAAAGAACCAAGTAAAACGAGAACTTTTTGCTGGTTTGCAAAAGAAATGTACATGGAGGTCAATTTTTATTTCATTGCTTGGACTTCATCTTACAATTGGTGAAGGTTCAAACAGTGGCCCAGAATCTCTTATTTCTATATTCATCACTTTTGTGATCTTTTATGGCCAAATCCCTATCTCGTTGTAAACATGAAATTAAATATTTGCAAGAATTTAATGTGGAGTATAAAATTTCCTGTTTTTCTTCTTGCTGTTTATTCCATTGTTGGCAAAGGGTAGGGATGGGAAGGGATTATGCACTGCTGTTATTCCCCACATTAGTTTGCCATGGTTTGGAAGGAGCTGTTTCAACTTATCACATAGCGTGATCTCATGGACATAAATCTGGGCATAAAATAAGTAACTTTGTTCTGATTCAGCTTGGCCCAGTTTTCTATAGCTGCACTTTGTGATTCTGTATATAATTTTCAGGATATCCTGTTTGCAATAATAATAGTTTATGCTCATTGTCTTGGAAGTCTTTTTTTCTTGCATCATTTTATAATATTTAACCAGATGAACTTACGAGACAGGTTCATTAATGAAGTTGAAGTCAATCAGCTACTACATGGAAGCATTCATTCATATCAAATCTAAACTAATCCTGGTTTTTGAAAGGTATACAAAGTGATGTGCCTTTCTCAGTTTGACAATGCCTCCCTTTACGGTAGTGCACTTTTCAATCGAGGTAGAACTTTCATTATCGACTTTTCCGTCACAGATTTGTTGGCTTTATAAGGTTAGAAATGTGGCCATTTTCCGTCACTAAAAGGTCATTTTACGGTGCTGATGTGATAACAAATTTAGGAAAGATGGTTGCTCAGACCTTGATTCTGTTCGTCCTTCAATCAGATTTCTGTTACATGTTGCTGATGAGCAAGGATGGATATAGAGAATCGTCCAGATATAACAGATTATTATTATTATGTAGCTTCTTTTCAGGCCCCTTTCGATATACAGAGGAAAGATAATTTGATTTCATTCTTTTTCTGTGTAATGTTTTACAATATGGGGCAGGTGGTGGATAGGTTAAAAGATTCAGTCTACTTATGATACCCCACCCTTGATTTTTTATTTTTTTTCCTTGTTCAGATAGAGAGTATTTTCATGTAACTTCTTGTAGTTATGTGGGTAACGAATAAGGGATGATGGGTCAATTTTAAAATTGTACGGGACACATTATATATTGAGATTCGTACTAGGAGCAATGCTTGGTGCTTCATTCAAGACAAGTTTATTACTACACTAACTTGTCCTACAATTAAGACAAGAAAACTTGTTTTACATCAATACACTAATATTTTTCCTTCGTATTAGATACTCTCTTAACAATTCAATTAAAAACAGCTTTCCATGTAAATATTTTCTTATATGACAATATTGAATAATTTGGCTATGAAGGATGGGAAATATATATAAAAAAATCGATTATTGTCAAATAAAAAAGGTAGGAACCAAAAGCCTAGGCGCTATCTAAGCCTAAAAAATTCAAAAGATTGCTTGTTTATAAGAAGTGAAGCAATATGAATAATAAATCACAGAATTAGCCCCCGATGAGTGCAACGGGATATGTCTATTTATTTATCTATTGACGCGGAATGGGAGCGAGTTTGCAAAAGGATCTTAGCCTATCATGGTAACGAGGAAAGTGAATGTTATTGAGACGTAGAAACAGCATCACCACTCTCTCCAATCCATGAGGAGGAACACCATTTCTGCATATAGTTAAATGAGAAATATGGTTACTTTTTGTAACAAAAACCAATGTCTATAGCAAGACTATCTCAAGATTTCACATCGGAGCAAGAAGGCATATGAACATTGACGCAACTCAGCGACATGAATCACTATTTCCAGTAATAGAAAGGGTAAGATATGGTTAATTTCTTGTCTCATCAAAGACTCGTGCGAACACCACAAACGGAACTGCAAGCAGATACATTGGATGTATCAAAGCAAATTGCAAGAAAAATTAAAAAAAGAATTACCTGAACACATCAAGATATGATGATAATGTGCTGAGATTGATACCACATGTCTGAGCACGTTCTTTCAAAGACTCCGGCTCACTGATACGTTGAGTTATAGATAGTATCGCCTCACCTGAAAGGTAATGAAAAACACAATGAGTTATAATCGAGTTAATACATTTATCACTTATTTCATTTTTAATTGTAAAATGCATACTGGTTATCACAGATATACTAAACCATGTTAACATGTTAAAAATGGAAATGGCATGGCTGAAGAATAAATAATTCTACTTCAACCAGGTTAGCATGTTACCCCTTTTGAAGGACATCTTTCATATTATCTTAGACTTGAAACATTGCACAAAAAATTCTAATGTGAATGATGTATTTGCTCTACCTCGAAGAACACATCAATTTGCGATTGGTGTGTTGGTTTATGATTGCCTGGTGAATTTCTTTCCTTTGTCTTTTTTAACATATGTGGCTGGAGAGGACGATGTGGTTTATTTAAGATGTTTGGAGTCAGATTCCATCTTGGTTATTGTTTTTTAACATATAGATATATGTATTACGAATCGCAATCCGTGTTTTGTTTTATTGGTTAACATTATTTGGTGAATTTTCTTTTCTTTTAATCATGGGCAAACTAGCTGAGAAGCAGATGTGGGTTTACAAGCATAATGCTCTTATCGGTTACCAACGAGTGACATTTTTTTAGGCTGGGGTTTTTGGGTAGATGGTGAGTATTATGTGGTGATAGTTTATGTTTCTCGGAAGCTTATGAAACATTTGGGCAAAGTTATGCGTAGTCTTAGACTATATTAATGCTAATCTAACTAGCTATAGGATACATCGGAGCATTATCATGTAATCTATTGAACCATTGATCTCTTTTTGCTTGTAGACAATGCCGATATCAAGGTTTCTTGTGAGTAAGCTCTTGAATTTTCCATCACATTATGCAGCTGGTCTTATACTGGTGGGTTGCTGCCCAGGCGGTATGTATAGTTAGTAGATATATTTTGTTTTCACAATATGTCTCGTGCTTCTCTTGATTTTGGCTTTGCATTCCTGTCCGCTTTGAATATTATTTATATATTATTCTGATACGGAACACCTAGTTGTGGGGTACATAGCCTTTAATATATCAATACTCTGTCAATACCCTAGTTACAGTAGTAAAGGGGTGGTCGTGTGTCTGGCCAGATACGCGTGAGTTTTTGTCGAGTGGTTGTAGTCCATAATATTAATTCAGTCTGATTCTAGTCCCACATTTGCTTCTGATATATATGATATCTGATATATGTAGTACATTTGACTGCATGTTGTTTTCTATGTTTGCGAACTGTTTTGAAAAGGGTTTCAAACAGTATTAGTATATACGTAGTGTGTATATGTATATATGTCAGTATATCTACATATAGTATTTTCGAACTGTTTTCAAAACATATATGTGAGCCCTGGTGGCTATCTGGGATGTTGTCACTCACTAACTTTTACTCACCCCTTCAGTGTTTGCATAATCAGATTTACGGCGCTTAGTGAGGCATTCAGTATAGTAGTAAGTGTCATTTTGCTCGAGCCCTAGTATGTCAGTTCAATAGATGCTCCACACCAGGGTTCTTGTGGGTTATGTTATATAAGAATGTTTTGGTTACTTGAATTTTTTTATGAGTATATTATTTATATTTCGAATTATATATATATTGTTGTAAATTTGTTCAACATCACCTGTATGCCAATATATTATAAATAATATATATTTTAAATAATGGAGAAAATTTATAACTATTAAAATACAAAATTTTATAAAATAAAAAAAATTCTACATTTTGAGGAAATTGTTAACTTCACATTCTTGCTCTATAATATC
>CAODLS013333264.1:0-12785 GCA_948243855.1 Flueggea neowawraea | reverse complement strand
AAGCAGATACAAATTGAATCATTTATCAGGGCATATTTTGTAGAATTATTAATGAATTACCTAAAAACGTCTGATGAAACTGATTCAATGTAAAATAGACCATATTATGGATATTCTAAAATTTTAGTAGTGTCATCTCATTCATAGATATCAGCCATTTCATGTCAAAAATTTTAGATATCTTTGACTCCTTTCAGTCTAGGGTAACAAACTTATATGCTGTTTTGTATCATACATTTTCCTCGTTAATAAAGTACCAGTCAATGAACCCTCAACCAGAAATCAAAGAGAGTATGCCTATCCAAACAAGCAGTTTACAGTTTACTAATCAATAATGCTTCAACAGTGACCCACAGACTCTGATATGTCAATATATTATTGGTTAGTAAACTCAAATAAACTGTTGAGTATTCATCAATGGCATTTCCCCATATTTGCTAAAAAGGTACAAGTTCAAAATGAAGACTAGAAGAAACCCTGCTCGTCTCCAAGAGGAGACTTGTGACAAGTGAGGTAAAGGTCATGGAAATGCATCAATGAATTATGGAACCACTAGAAAGGACCACCAAAGAATACCATCCAGACGGGACCACATTAGGCAAAAATGATCATTTCGGAACAAAAGATCATATCTCAAATGGAAAAGATTAAGGAAGACAAACTATCAAGAAACATGGCCATGGACCTATGATGCCAGGGAATAATTCATTCAATAATTTTCATTCTCAAGGCCTAATCATGACTATGAATCAGTGAAAAAAGAGTATGCAACAAAATCCATGAATTTCCCAACATCTGTAACCTTCCTGGGTATATCATATAAAAAAGAAGTTGCATCTGACTAGAAATCCATGAAGCTACAAGTGTAACTAATTCTTCACCAATAAGCTTGTAGTTCAAGTGGTTCAAGTTACCTATAACAAAAGGTTTGAAAGTTTGATTCCGAATGAACGCAAACAATCAACAAAAGAAATAAACAATTCTTTTACTGAGAACCTATAGATAGTTTCTTTATTTTTTCTCCCCTTTTGTTCTTTTCTTCATGTTTCTGGAAACCAGTTCGTTTTGCAAACATTGTGATTGAGTCGTACGTTTGTTTTGAGTGGTTCTCAGTATAGGCAACTTCATATGCGTAAATAGAGCAAACTTTATGTATACAAATACGCATTTTGTGAATACCACCAGAAAATTAAACCACCCCACAAGCCAAACCCATACACCAACCCCAAAAGAAAAAGCTCTCACCAGTGTTGTGTCAAATATGCGCGGTGCGCCAGCACCTAACTGAACTGTGGCCAGCACTTAGATGGACCAAGCCATGCCTAACAGTACTGGCCCTCACATTATACCATAAGAAGTTAATGCAATCAACCCATAGATACAACTTGCAAAAGAAAAATACCATAGAATCATTATGCTACAAGAAGTCAAAGTTAGCAAAGCATACTTAAAAATACATGTAAAAAATAGGCACCAAATGGAAAAGTTTCAACTCTAAAGTAGAAACATCTATCATCTATGCGATTTTTTGGTATCTATCACTACAAGCAAGTAAAGACGCTAACTTTTTATTAAAGGCAGAATAAACAAAAACCAGCAGTTAAAAAGCAACCAAGAAACATTTATCTACACTCAGATATGGTCAAATGCATCAGTATAAAATATGATTGACCACTAGATAATCTTAGAAGTGAAGAATGAAGCAGTAAATAAAGAACTCAGAAACTGATCACCAACAACAAAGTAGTCAGTAGCAGTGAGGACTTCACACAGCATAAAAGAACAAAGATAATCTTGGAAGTGAAGAATGAAGCAGTAAATAAAGAACCCAGAAACTGATCACCAACAACAAAATAGTCAGCAGCAGTAAGGACTTCACAGCGGCAAAAAAGAACAAAGACCCACCAACAAAAATTTCAGTTGCAACAGAAAAGCAAGAAACTTCACACACCAAAGCAAACAAACTTTGATTGCTGGCCAACACAAAATCAAAAACTTCAAGAAGAACAGTCAGAAAAAAACAGTAAAGAAAAAAGGACACAAAGTACCAAAATAAAAAAAAAAGTCAGAAAAACATGATCTTTTCTTCATAAGAGAGGCAGAGAAGAGAAGAAGAGAAGAAATTTTACTTGTTGGATGTGATCAGTGGTGACGTTGCTGGGATAATAGGCTGCCATCATGGGCTGCATCTGCATCAGGTGCTGCTGCATTTCTTACTTATACACCACAAACTAACAGACTCTCTCTGTTTCTTTCTCTCTGTAACCCACAGAGCTGAGTAAAGAGGACTGAGACTGAGAGAGATAGATGGTAGTAGTCACTGCTGCTGCAAAGAAGCAAGAGAGAGAGAGAGATGCCTCTGGCTTTCTCTTTCTATCTCTACAAGTAGAGAGAACAGACACAGGACAGTAGAGAGACAGAGAAGCTTGAAGAGATAGAATAAGAGAGAGAGAGGTGGGGTTTATTGGGGGTTTTGTGGGTAAAAACGGTCACTTTCAATCAATGGTATCTCTCTCTCACTACAATCAATTATGGGCAGAGGGAGTTCACGTGATGTGTGAGGCGCAGAGACAAAGAGGGAGAGAGAGCGCAGAGACAGAGGAAAGTGAAAGGGAGAGATTGCGAAAGCTGAAAGAGACCCAAGTACGATAGTACTGTATGCCCCGAGGCTCATGTACCAAAAAAAAAAAGAAAGCCCTCGTGACTGTTTTTTCTTTTGGGTTGAACAGATAGGCGTCGTAGTTGAATGCTTGTTACTAAAGGCCCTTTGGGAAAACCGTTCTGGAGAACATTTTGGCTGTTAATGGAGTTTCGCAACCACATCTTCACAAAACGTTTTCTCATAAAGGGCCTAAATAGATTTTATAATTGGGGTAAATATCAATTTTTGAGTGTTGATTTTGGTGGTGTTTGATTTTAAATGATAGATTTGATAAATTCAAAAGTGAAAATGACAAATTGAAATTTTTTGAGAGTCATAAGACATTCCCAACAGTATTTTTATTTTAGAGAGTTAAAATATATTATTTAATTTTTATTTGTGTATTAATTTTTTTAAAATTTATTTATTAGACTGAAAAATATTAAAAAATAAATATTTTATTGATAAAATAGATGAATAGTATTAAAGAGTAAATAGTAATTCTTTAAATTTGGTGAAAAATTATATATTTGTTAAAATTATTAGTTATTTTATTAGTAAAATATTAAAAAAATAAATTTAATTATAGTAAAAATAAAATTGAGTTTAAAATTTAAGATGAATAATAAAATAAAATATTATATTTTGAATAATGAGCTAGAAAAATCTGTCGGGGATGGCTTAATATGTAAGAAAACTAAACACCAACTTTATTTGTACTATGGTATTTTAAATTTATAATTTTTAATATGAGTCTTCTAGCATAACAGAGGAAAATGGAGACGGAGAAAAATCAGAGCATAGTGTATATATAGTGGATTTTGATGGGTTGATCGTGCAATGAAGTATTGTGGCGACGGCAGTTGCCACTGGCTGGTATTGATCGTCGAAAGTAGTTAGAGAAGAGAACTTGAGCGACTAGTGACAATGAGATGAGAGTGAGCCAAAGAGATCAATACTAGTGAAATTTGAGACTTTTAGGGATTTTTTCTGAGAAAAAGGATTAAAATGAAGAGTATAATTCTCCTTGAATACTAGACAGACCTATAAGTAGGTGCGATCCTCTCAATGTTGTACATTTTATGCACGTCAAAGTGAGTTCTACAAGAATTTGAATTTAAAATGAGCGGTATGCCTTCTCTCTTTTGATTACTGTAAAGATCCACAAATAAAATTAACAACCCCAAATATTTGACACATTTTGTTGTTTTTTGACAACGTAAAGAGTAGTTGGAGGTAGTTATTAGTAGTATATTCCTGCTAGATATGATCATGTAGGCATTATTCTCCGCTATAAAATCTTTGAAGCGTTATAGCTGAACTCAATAAGATGATCTAGTCTTGTCATCATAGCACCCACTAAGAGCCAAACGGCGTATAAAAATATCCACAAAACTCTAATACTTGACCGAGACACGTTTTGTTGTTGTTGTTGGACTGTTTAGGCAACTTCGAATCTTTGGTCCAACCTATATTTAATTTGTTTCGTCTCTTCAGCTTTTATTTCTTTCCTATAGTTCATGTGACGTTGTAATGTGATTCCCTCTGCAGGCACAGCTCTTTGTTTGCTCCCTTCTGCGCCAACTTAACTCGCCTCCCGGTGCTCATCTGCTTTCTTTCAATCCAACCTGATTTTTTCTCACTTGCTAGTTTAATTACTCTTTTCTTTTGTGAATATACACTTTTTTTTAATCAGTAAGAAGCTGTATGTATTAAGATTACAGTCAACAAAACTGTGGCCTAAGTCCCCCACATTGATACCCTCACAGGATTAAAAAACAAAATTGAAATTATATACAACTATAGCAAACAAAATCAAACTTATAACCTCTCCAAATATTGCGTTCATTTAGTATAAAAGTGTAACTCACTGGAGTTGCTCGGCAGGAATATCGATGCGAGCTTTGCGCATGCTTAATTCGATCAATGAATAAGCCAGAATGAAATTAATTTTAAAACTCAATTTTGTAAATAAGACAAAGTAAAGACAGTAAGAAATCCGGCTCTTCAACTTGTAAACATACTCAATATGACCTCAAAACACGCTCAAATATAAATTTAATTTAATTACTAACAATAATTTGATTTAGTAATATGTACGTTTTTTGTTTCAAAAAAGTTGTTTAGTCATCCATACAAAATATCTCACATAAACATTAGTTTCTTACTATAATGTCATATTTTATTTGAATAAATTTATTAGTAAACGTTTGAACAAGTTTAATAAACAAGTTTATAATTAGTTTGTTTAGACTAATAAGCCTAATCAATTTGAATATTTAACAACTTGGCTCAATTCCTATTTATTTTATAAATGAGTTAAACTCGAACACAACTTAAAATTCAGTTTACAAACCGAACTTGAACATAACAAAACTTGATTCACTTCAACTCGATTACAGTAGTTAGTATGTGTACATTGAGTTTAATATGAATTTAAACCTCAAAATTTAATTAAAAAAGGAAACCGTCAATATTTTAATTTAAAATTATATTCATGCACCCTAAAAAAATCAACAAAATCAAACCCGACGTGTTAACAGTAATGGATTCGCAACATGATCAGGTAGCATTGAATTGAAATCAAGTGGTCCAAACACAAAACCATAGCTAGTATTAAAACATACACATACTGATCTGCAATAAATGGTGAAAATGGCAGGAATTACTCTTTTTAAAAATGCAAGAACGAAGATGCAGGGCTTTAAGGAGTCCTTAATGAATTGCTAGGTAAAGGCACACAAAGACACTACCAAAAACAAATAAAACTGTTGAGTTGTAGCTATCCTAGCCTAAGCTTTTTGTCTATGTATGAGATAATAGACTACACCTGCGACGACGAGGGTGATATTTCAGACCGTGAGAGTATTAAGCATCCATTATTATTGCCACAAATTCATTGTCGTCCTAAGAGTAGGTCACTGGATATCAGTACCACCACGGTTGGAGTTGGTCTTCTCTGAAGGTTAATTACATCTAGTACCCGAAAACAGGAAATCCGTATACGGCACCTTGTGGATTATAGCTTCTAACAGGAATAAATAACACGATTCTTGATAAAAAGAAAAAAACAATGATGTACTTTTCTTTTTTTTTTTAATAAGCATGGTTTTTTACGTCCGAGTATTTTTACACCACGAATATTTCTTCGTATTTTAAATGAAGTAGATTATTAGAATTATTGAGTAATTTCATTCAACACCTTATAGCATCAAGTATTTCTATCCTAATACACTATAAGTTTTATACTTGTGGACCTAACACAAGCTTCATTTTTCAATTCATTACTTAGACTTGTCAAAAATAACATTATGGTAGTTAAACACAACTTTATTCAATAATCAACAAGTCATAAAATCAATCACCAACAATATATTTAGCAATAAAGGCATCAATAACAATAGATTTAAAAATAAAAACGCAATATCCATAATATTAATCATCCATTAAAACAACATCAATTGAAATTCTACATTTCTAATACCTTAGCAAATAATTTAAGCTAACATATTTCAAGGCAAAGCATAAAACAATAAATAAAAGTCCTAAATATAATTTCTAAAAAAAGAAAAGAAGATAAAAGGAAGGAATAAAACTTCTCTTAATAGGTAATGAAAGCCTTCTTCAATTCCTTTCTCTCTCCTATTCAATGCCTTGAATCTTATTTGGAAATTAATGAGAGAATAATTTTCTTTTCCTGAATGTGTGTGTCCAAGGTTTTTTTCCAAAATGATGTGTAAGATGTTTATTTATAGTTATTGAGGTCCCCTACAAACCCTAGTAAAGTCCTTCAAAAAATGTCATTGAGGTGTGATTTGGTCTCCACAAGTTGCGTCTTTTTCGTCACATACTCTCTCCTCATCTGCAGCGTGTCACGACTGTGACAAATGGGTGTCACGGCCGTGACACTTTTCTATCCCAAAAGAGGTGTCAAATTCTCCCTTTGTCACGACAATGAGGGAGGTTGTGACACTTCTTCCTCACAGCCGTGACACATTTCTGGATATGTTTCTTCACTTTTTTTACTTATCACGCCTGTGAGGGTTGGCCATCAGGGGCATGACAACTTTTCCCTTCAATAATCATTCATTTTCTTCAATCTTTCATGTGATTGTTTGAAACCTTTCTATTTTGCATCTCTTTTGCACTATTGTTCACTCATTTTTCTCCAAATTAAATCATCCTAAAAATGTCACAAAACTCATATCAATTTCATTATAAAAGAATGATTTAAAGGATGAAAATAAATATACCCTTACTTGATTCACTATGCAATTTTAGCATACATCAATGCATAAAAACGTCAAAACTTTTAGGTGTACTTTTACCTTTTTTAGTTACTTGAGATAGAAAACTTATTATTCAAGTAAGAGTCTTGAGTTTCCTTTCCTTCACTTAGCTATATCTATAAGTAAGTTTGAACATGTTTTTTGCTCAAGTAAGGAATTCATATTGCTCAACTTACATCTCTTGTAGATTTTTCTATCACTATGACCTTAATTCTTACTCGAGTAAGATCTTGTTGCTTAAATAAAACACTCTCATGGTTTGTTATCTCACGTCTACCTTACTCCTTGCTCGAGTTAGATGTTAGCGTTGGTAACAAAGACTTAGTCTTCAATTGATCTGTGAACAAATGATTATTTACGAGTGAAAAATCTCTTCTTCGAATTAATTCATTTAGAATCTCCAAGTAGTTCAAGAAAAAGCCTTTATTGCTTGAGCAAGATAACACTTTTCTAATTTTTCTAACCATTGAAATTTAAAGGAATTTTAATGTATTTTCTCTTATATCTTTAGTTTTATTGAAGTGAAAATATCTATTATTTGAGTATAATATCTAATTTGATTGTTAAGACAAATATAAATAGAAATTTTGAATTTTGTAAGTGTATTTTTGTCTTTTCTATTAATTAAGTTAGAAAACATCTTAATTAAAAAACATATTACTCTTGTGGATTAGGATTGCTTTCCTTAAAATAGATACCTTTATATGTGAGGTATCTTTTAGAATATGTGTTGCTCATATAACTAACTCATGTTACTCGAATCACACATTACTCAAGTTGGATGCTATTGTGCAATAATAAAAACTTTAAATTTCATCTCTCACAAAATGATAATTTCTTACTCGATGGACAAACCTCTTACTCTAGTTAGTTCATCCCGAATTCTAACTCTTATTCGTGTAAGAACCTTATTCTTTAGCGAAATTGCACTTCTCTAGTTTTTCTCAATTATCAAATTTTAGAAATTACTTGAAATTATCAACCTTTTCTGTTTTGGCTTTCTACGTATGTTCTTTGATATATATAGTATGTTTGATTACTATAATTTGCTCGAAAATATGTAGCAATATAATTTGTTTTGCTAACTCATATTGATTCAATTATTTGCAATCGTATGATTTAATTTTATTTTAAGCTATATAAACTCTCTATATATGGTTAATTTAATTTTGTGTCCTTCAGGAATTATTTTTTTTTTAAATTTCAAATTGAGTAGTTTAGCTTAATTTTATTTGTATAAGTTACCTGTTTTTTGATATTTACTAAAAAACTTCTTTTAAAATTGTGTTTTCAATTTGAATTATAACTTTTAATATATTAGTTATTTTAACTAATCTTAATCCTAATTAAAAAAAAAAGTTTTTGAATAAGAGCCCTGCAACATGGCTAATAGCAGAAGGAAGAAACGATGTTGTTGGCAATCATGGCACTTTAGAGCAGATCTAAACAAAGGCACAAAAGTTGTCAAGGAGATGCACGGAAAATTGTGCATACGTTGCCGGCCAAAATATGCACGTCAAGATCATTAGAAGTCCGAAAGAATTAGAAAAATATTTGAGAAAAAACTAAACGTGGATTACTTTTATATCTTTTAATGTGGGTTTTATTATAGGAATGATATTTTTGTTTTTAGTTGTTGAGTTGTAATAGGACTATTATCTATTTAATTTCTTTTGAGGTCCATCGTCTTTTTTTTCTTGAATTATTAATTTGTATTATTTAAGTAATTATCTTTATATTAAACAAGGATAGAAAAGTAATTTAGAGTTTTTAGTTGGGGGTATTTTTGACTACACATTTTTAATTTTTCAACATCCGTACTTTTTAATATAGTATGGATAAAATTATAAGAATATTGACAAATCAAATGAAAGTCCTTATATGTTACTTAATTATAAAAAAAGTCCTCCCGTGATAAAAAGAAAGCACAAAAATACTAAAGAAAAAAAAATTCCCAAATGCATAAACATTCACAACTATTTAGAAATAGAAACTCAAAATAGTCTAATTTAAAAAATGCCCAAATTTAACTGCGCGTCAGAAGGTTAACCGTGTGTTGACCACACGTCAAAAAGTTAATCAAATGCCATAAAGTTTGATCAGTTATAAAACAAGTATAAAACGAGAACAAATTGTTCTCAGTATTTCATATACAAAACGAGAACAAAACGAGTATAATACCAACAAATGTATACAAAATGAGTGCGAAAATGAGCACAAGACATATAAATAAAGAGTTCAAAATGAGTACAACACAATAATTTAAAAAAATATTTTTTTATTATTCAATAATATTACGAGTACAAAACTTGATAAATGCTTACAAAAAGTGTACAAAAATGAGTACGAAAGGAAAAAGTAAAATATTTATTTTAAATTTGTTATATTATTTGGATTTTTTTAAATTTATTTAGTTGGTATAATTTGGTTTCGTTCAATAATTTGGCCTTTTTTTTATGTATTTTTGCATAATTATAAAGAAAAAAATTAAATCAATAAAAGCATAGACAATTTTTCAAATTTCCAAATGGGGTTGTAGTTAGGATTTTGAAACTTTAGTTGTCGTCCCTTCCCACCTCGACCTTTTAGTCCACCATGGCACCTTCCCATCGCGGCCTCTCAGTCCCATCATGCTGCCTCTCTCTCGTTATCTCTCTCCTATTCGTTCTTTTGCTCTCGCTTGTCATTCCTTGTTTATCGTTCTCACTCTTCTCTGTTTCTTCATCGCAGTGGAGGTAGAGACGAGAAACGAGAGAAAACTACAATGAACCGAGGTGGAGGACCAAGGAGAAGGACAGAGAAGGAGAAGAACTGAGGACGAAGAGGAAGAGGATTGAGGACAAAGAGGAGGATCGATGAGACAAGAGATGAAGAAGTCATGCATAGAGAACAAAGAAAGAGACGAGTTAGAGAGAAAGGATACAAAAGAGAGGAAAGAAGAGAGAGAAAATGATAATCAGTCTCAGATCTATATAGCGTGTGTATTTTACCCACTTTTCTACATTTGAGAAATTTTAGTTTTCATTGCTGCATAATAGATATTAATGCACATGTTGTTGCATTACTGAAATTTAAATGTCAAAAATTGATATGCGGTATAATTTCCTCAAAAAGAAAGTCCTTATATGTTACTCAATTAGCTTATACATACATATTAATCCGTAATTTATTTTAATTTTGATTTACCTTTCTATGTAAAGTGATTTTTCTAGCAAAGGAATTTAAACTCTGGTCGCAGAAAAAGATTATGGAATTTATCTTGCATCCCTATTGCAATTTGTTCTACTTGCTGGCCGGTTCTGTTTTATTGCCTCGATTTTTGTTCATTTTTTAACTATTTAAGCACTAGTTTTGTTAAATGTACTTTTGAAATGGTAATATTTATTTTTTATACGTCATTTTGGCACATCACTATATTGTGTATGTTAAAATAGTAAAAATAAAAAATGAAGTGAATATTTTATCTTATGTGAAATTAAATGAAATGTTAATTTTATCTTTTCTTTAAAAGTTATGTAATTAAGAGATAATCATTTATAATGACAATAATGGTCTCAAGAACTACAATATGTTTTATGCAAAAAAGCAATCACCAAACAAGTATGCTGATAAATGTTTAAAAAAAAGCATGATGATAAGATATAGTAGGAAAAATACACAACATGATATATGTTTGTCTTGACAAAAGAGTCCTATATGGCTCAACATGCAGATATTTTTTTTTGATAATATATCGCTAATTTGGATTTGAACGAGTAAGATCTATACGAGCAATAAATCTTTCCACATTGAATTTTAAAAATATTTTTGTATTTAAAACTGGAACTTGATACTCTTGATTAAATGAAGAGTCCATAGATAATTTAACTTAAAAATTCAGGCCACTCACGAGAATCTCACTTGTGATTCATATATTACTAATAATTTTTTTGATAAGTCATATATTAATAATAATTAAAAAAAAAAAAGAGGGAAAGAAGTAGAAGGAAAATAATTGGAGAAGTTGGCATGTGAAAATCATTTGAAGTTGAAAACAGAAACATTGGGAAAGGGACCCCAAAGAGGGACACATCCTGCAGGGTCTCAGTGTAGTCCAGTTCATTTTGAACTGGTTTTTATGTCCCTCTTTCAGCATAAATACAACCCAGGTCTAAATCACCCTCTTATGGACTTGTCCACCACACCCACCACCTCCATTACCAATAATCTATCACTTGTCTAATCTTACATAATCGACGCAATTATCCCTAAAACAAGTTTGCCTTCTGTAACGACATGAACTATGTACAAGATTCACTTACACATTTGAAAAACCAATTACTCCATCCCGTCTCATAAACATATGCACATTAGCCTTTGCATAAGAATTAAAAATTTTGTTAGTTAAAATCATTAAATTTTATTCATTCTTCCACTTATGCCCTTTAAGCTTTTAATTTTTAAGATTAAGCATTAATTATTGGAACTAGAATTGTCATTTAATTAAGGAAAATATGTAACTTTGTTGATAATTAATGTGATAAAAAATGAAAGTGTGCCTAAAATATGGGACACTAAAAATGTGTATACTTATCTTTGTAAGTTAATAAGTTTGTAAATCATTGGTAGTTGAACCATCATTAGACGAAGAGAAAGGACCTATATTTAAATGCTTCACTAATGCAATTTTTTTTGTTGAAATGTAAGTGTATGAATTCATTTATTTAGGACTTGATGTGTATAGATTCCCAAATTCTGTTTTTACTCGGAGACAACTGTAATTGTCACTTTGTACCAATATAGCAGGTTTTCCTTCCTTTTAGGTATCGTAGCCTAGACTATGGCGAAAATACCTTGAGGAGTACTAGTGGAGTTTTTTTTTTCATTTTATTAGTCTACTACTTTGTGGATTAGTCTAATAAAATCTTTTATTTATTAAAAAAATTGAAAGTTTGATTTTGAATGAAAGTAAATAAAAAGACTTAAGAAAAATATTTTAAAAATCACTCCACAACTTCAACAAAATTAAGAGAAAGCTTACTATGAGTGATTCTACAACCTCAACAAAATTAAGAGAAAGCTTAGGATGAATGATTTTTTAATTTTTTTTTACGAAATGTTTGATGAATCATAATTGAGTTTAATGTAAGTTAAATCTCGTATCCTATTGTTGGTTTGGATAAAGCTGAAAGAGACTCAATTAGGCTCTCCGTAACCGGGCTAGGAACGGAGCTACCGTTCCTAGCCTGGTGGATCGATATGCGTTACTGTGTTCCGGTCCGCTAACTTGTCATCCTGTGGGAGGACGGACTAATTATCAGGCGCGGGACCTGACATTTTTTTATATAATATAATCTGACCGTTGGATCTGATTGATCCAACGGTAATATTACCGTTGGAGTACCGTTGGGGCCGAAAAATTACCCTTTTGGTCCCTAAAGACTAGTTTTACCCATTTTCCTATAAATACCCCTAAACATATTTTTTCTATCATTTTTTCACTTCAAACACTCATTTCTCTCCCTCAAACTCTCTCAACTCTTAAAATTTCTCTCCAATTTTTTTTTCAATGGATCCCAACGATTTTTTCGATTATTTTTCAAACAACAAAAATAGACAATGGAAGAATTTGCACTTGCAAATATTTCCTCCTCTTCTGAAAGGCTACATTTGTTAAAACATTTACTTACTCAGGGGATGAAAAAACAAGTTTATTCAAACAAAAGCAAGAGTCTGCTAGAAAAGACGTTGAAAGAGTCTTCGATGTACTCCAGGTGAGATGGACAATTATACGAGGACCCGTACGTTTGTACTACAGGCATTATATGACAAATATAATGTACGCGTGTATCATATTACACAACATGATCGTTGAA
>CAODLS013333152.1:0-10241 GCA_948243855.1 Flueggea neowawraea | reverse complement strand
TTGCAAAAGATTTCGAAATGTTTTTTTGTGGAAACCATACTATATATATAGTGTATACATATGTATACCTGTCGTATACTGCATGTGTTAGTTTTCAAATGGTTTTCAAACCAGTCTTTGTGAGGCACTTATGAGGCGATCTGGAGTGTTGTCCATCACTCACAGGGTTTGATCATTTTTCTTTGTTTGTTTTGCCTCATGTTATTATCATCTTGCAGGTGACTCTCAGGAATTATATTAATTGGTTTTTGATGCTCAGTGAGGGATTCTGATGTTGAGGTCAGTGCCCTTTTGGTCGGGCCCATTTGTATGATTTGTTAGATGCTTCGCACCGGGTTCCTGTGTAATGTGTTATGTTTCTGTTATTGTTTCTGTTATTGTTTCTGACATTTCAAATATTTTAATTTGAAATAATTTTCGCACTTAATATTATATATGTTTTGTTTTTAATAAACAAAGATTATACTTTTATTTATTTTTTATATTTCTTTAAATATGATATTTGGGTAGAAGTTTTGTACTATGGAGGCTTGTGCGAGATGGGTCGGGCTCCCATAGACGGTTCAACTCGTAAGCCGGTCATGGTCCTGGGAATGGGTCGTGACAATTAGAGGCCTCCAATGATCTCCAAGGGTCTTCATATGCCTCTAGAGTCTGTACTGGAGGTCTCCAATGATCTCCAAGGGTCTCCACTAAATGTCTCCAATAGTCTCTACTAGAGGTCTCCGAGTTTCTAGATCTTTGGGTCTCCAGAGGTCTCCAATAATCTCACTTATTTATTTTTTTTACAAAATTTAATTATATTTTGTTTAATAATTATTAATGAGGTCTCCAAACCTCACTTATTTATTTTTTATAAAATTTAATTATATTTTGTTTAATATGTAAAATTAAAAATCACCTAAACAATATAAAAATTAATAATGTGAGACTAATGACATTTGTGTAATTTTATCAAAAAACTGTAGCAGCTAGGGTGGAAAACCCTAGCCGTCAGCAGCAAGGGTCCAACCTTAGAGCGACCGCATTCTAACAATCATCATCACTCTCGCCGCCGTCGCATACCACCTCTGCGCTGCTCACATCGCCACAACTCCGGCCAACCGGCGAACATGGAACCAAAATCACGAATGAGCTATGGGAAGAACTTAGAGATGAAGAGAGCAAGGAAAGAGGGGGAGAGAGAGAGATCGAAAGGAAGAGGAGAAAGAATGAAGGATGGCTGCGAAGAAGAGGACGCATGGTGGCAGACAAGAGGGACCATATGGTGGCGCAAGACAGAGAACGCAATATACGAGAGAGGACAAGCTTAAAGTGAGAGAGAGCAGAGAGAGGCAGATGAGAGAGTAGAGAGAGGAAAAGGTGGTAGAGAGAGAAAGAGGGAGACAAAAGTTTCAAACACTCACGATATTTTGATCTTATATATTAGATAGAGATGACAATTATGAGATTGAATTTTAAAATTATGGTATTTTCAAAATGAATTTTTAATATTTTAACATTTTAAGAAATATAGAATTAATATTTTTATTTATATAAATTTATTATTTATTTGAAACATGAGACATAATTAACTATGTGGCATATCATACTCAATTTAGATATAAGCATTGCGTGTTATAGGCCCTGGTGTTCGAAGGCAACGAAATGAATTGTATCGTATGCTCATGACACCTAATAACTATCTTGCCGTCTTAGGCCTTGTTTGGTTGATGATTTTTTATAATTTTATAAATTATGGTATGGTTAAATTTTTATTTGTTTTGATTTCCACATATTCAGCGTATGGTATAGTTTTCTATGGTTTAAAAAATATGAATTTTAACAGATTTTGTAAACTACCAAAGCGATGATTTCTCGTGGTTCTCGGTGATTTATAAATTTATCATTTCTAAAATATCCTAAGAAATACTATAAAACACCTACTATACCACTAAATAAAGATATTTTAATCATTTTATCAATTCTATAACTATATCATACCATAAAACTAAATAAAAATAATTATTTAATTATATTATACTATCTTTCTAAATATAATAAACAATAATTTTAATACTATACTATATAATATCATATTATATATTAATAAACCATATTTTCAGTCATTCAAAGGACTTAGGCGTCGCGTACTAACTCGGACGAGTTTTCTAGCTGCACCCGGAGGAAAACAAAAATAAAAGTGAAATAGATTAGAAATTATAAAAAACAAGTCGCAGTAGAGAAGAGAAAGCATAGATTTGATTTATAAAGGAAGCTCTGTCCAATCTTAGCTTCCGTCATGGCATCCCCCGTCGGATCGAAACCGATCCTTCTATTTCTTCTCTTCCAGTTCTGCCTTCCTCTTCTCTCTCCGGTCCTCGCGATTTCTCCGTCGTATGGTTTCTCGTTCACGCTTCTGTTTTAGCTCCAATTTCTAATTAATTCCTTATTGAAAATTCTCATGTCATTTGAATAATTGATTATTATGAAACTAAATTGCTCGTTTTGCTTGCATTTTAATCTATGAATGAGACGATTTTATCCTTGGTATTCATTGTATCTTCGCGCGGATTTTGCATGATAGGTTTTCAAAATTTTTCTAGTGAATTGAGTGATTGTGAAATCTATGTTTCCTCTGCAAATAGAGCAGTCGAAAGAAAGTGTTTCTGTGCTAAATGAGGGAAATTGTTGGACTAGAGCAGATGGAATTTCTGCAAAGAATTATGCCTCCTCTATCTGCAAAGCCTATTTTTATCGCAGTATGGTACCTTTTATTACGAGTTTATGACTAATGTGTGAGTTACAATTATTTCATTAGCGTCATTCAATTAACCCTTACTGCAATAGTGCCTTACGCTAGAATTTCCCTCATTTCGCCCCTGGTGTTGAAACATTAGTAGACTGAATGAATAATTGTATCTGAAATTCTGTAGCTCCTTTTGCTACAAGAGTGTGGATGATTGTTCTTGCATTTGCTTACTTGTTAAATTCTTATCTTCTTAATGGTCAATGGCAGGTCTTGGAGCCAAAGGATTTGGCCAATCTGGTAAAATGTCAGATGTCAGTGTTATACTCAATGGCGGCCAAGTTATTACTTATCCTCGGCCTGATGGATATTTTTCATTGTATCCTATTATTGTCTTCTTCTTCAGTTTGTTTTTCCCACTTGGATTGGATTATCAAACACTTCAATAGTCATATGATCTAGGAATGTTTAATCAGTATAATTTTGCTTAACTTATGAGGATTCCAGTGACTAGATTCAAATAAACACCATTTTTTTAATAAAAGGGATGCTTGTACCAATAAGAAAAAGGGGATGCTTGTGAACCTATCTGTAATTGTATCATGATTCCTTGACTTCAATTTTAAAAGCCATAGTGTCCCTGCTGGGAGTCATTTAATTGAAGTGGCTGCACCAGGTTATTTCTTTTCTCCAGTAAGATTGATTTCTTACAAAAATTTCTCAATTTGATTCACTGGTCATGTACTGTACTTGTAAGGATTAATTTTCTTTGACATGCCTAGGTACGAGTTGATGTCAGCACCAGATTCCCAGGAAAGGTCCAGGCAGCTTTGACAGAGAACAGAAGGGTTCTGAGTGAGTTATCGTTAGAGCCACTGAGAGAGGAGCAATATTATGAGGTTGATTTTTCTTGCTTTATTTATTTTTTTGTTGATTAGTTTCCTATTTTAGTTTATTTTCTTCCTTAGCTTTTGTGTTTGCTTACAGATTAGGGAACTGTTTTCCATAATGAATATTGTCAAAAGCCCAATGGGTCTCATGATCGGATTTATGCTGGTAGTAGTTTTCCTAATGCCCAAACTGGTGGAGAATATGGGTAATTACCCCTGTTCATTGATAATATATGTGCTGCTTTGTTTTTTTGAAAATTTTGTGTGGGATGGTAAACGTTGATTTAGTTTATTAATTTAACATCTTGTTTTACTTGAGAGGGGCTCTAAAAGGCTATTTTTGTCCTAAATGTTACTTTTTGTTTTGGATAAGGTACTCATTTTTACTTACCCTTCAGTTATCTCTAGAAGCTAATGAATGTTTTGATTTCAACAACGTATGGGTAGATTTGCATGAATGTTTTCGAATTCTGTCTATGAATAAGGTTCTGAGTGCATTTGTGATTCTTCGCCCTCTTTCTGTTTGGCACTTTTTTTTTTCTTTTGCATGCTTGAATCTTCTAATTTTGCGAACCAATTGTTTTTTCTTTGAGATACTAGAAAGTTTGTAGTTTATCATGGCGCTAAACCATCTGCTTACTTTCTGTTTTATTATCTCTTTCATTTATTGATTATTACTCTTTAATGTTTTGCGACAGATCCCAAAGAAATGAAGCGAGCACAGGAAGAAATGAGGAATCAGGGGGTTCCATCCCTGGCTAGCTTGATGCCAGGAGCTGCCAGAAGCTAGAACTTACAGACTCAAGCTGATGAGAGATTATGCAGCGATGGAGCTTTCATCGCATTTGAACCTTGAAGGATGTATTGTGCAGAATTGCTAATTTGCTCGGACGAGTCCAAAATCATTGATAATTCTGTCATTGTACCATAATTGACGTTTTTCTTATTGCATTAGTCAGAGCAATGCTTAATTGATCTATTCTGAGGAGGTAGGATCTATGCATCGAGAAGCTTTCATTCATTGGTGAACTAGGTTCTGCGTTTTAGGCTTTGTTTAAGTGCGAAGTGCAATTTCTTTGGACGTGGTAAATATTGTTTAAATACGTTTTAGGCTTTGTTTGAATGTTGAAAGAAAGCACCATGTTCAAGCTTGATGAATGTTTGAAAGAAAGCAATGTTAAAGTTTGATGAATAGCATACTTAGAACTTGTGTATAGCATATTAAACAATATTTAGAGTTAAAAATTATGAACTCTGTTCAAAGATGGGCATTTATCATTAAATTCTATTTACATAATTAATAAAAATTTAAGAACTTTAAAAATTTTCAAGGAATAGGAATGACATGTAACATGTTAACGAAAGGCTTGCGGTTGTGTTGGTCAATTTTTTTCTTAATATTATTAGTTATAAACTTTCTATAAAAGACAAGATATTTATATATTTGTTTCCTATTTTGGTTATTTTTTATTTTAATAGGAAGAAAATACTGTTTTTTAGATTGATGAGCAGTGTGTTATAGAATTTTGAGTTTTTTCAAACTAAAAGAAGAGATTTGCGCCCTTTTTTTTATCTAATTCCTTAATCAAACAATTGTTTTAAGGAAAGGGGTTAAACTTGTATTGGTGAGTTTTTGCTTCTTTAGAAAATTTGCAAAAACTCAATGATGAAGGGAAATTTTATTGAAAATAAAGATTGATTGAGTACAAGAGATTAGGAGAAAAATGCAAGAGAACAAAAGGGGGCAAAACAAAATAGAGAAAAAAGACAAGGGATGTTGATTAACCCATAAGGGGCAATTTGGTGTTGAGGAGGGATTTGGCTATTGTCCTTTTAAATTATTCTTCTTTTATCTCTTTTGAATGGTATAAATTAGTTTAAAATTAATCTAATGGTTATAAAAATATCAATAAATTAAAAAGTGCATGTAGAACATAACTATTTTTTAATGTGTTGTTGCTTTGTAACAATCATATTAGTTTAAAACTAATAGTCACCTTTAAAAAGACGTAAATGACATGTGCAAAATGATCATATCTCATCCCGTTGAGAAGGAACCCCTTTTTTCAACAACCATTTACTGCTTTTATAGTGTTTTCATCAAGAATTTTTTATCAATTGATCCATTTTGGCATTCCAACAATCATTTAGTCAATTCCTTAATTTGCTACAAATTTCCAAGCGGACAACCCTTTTAGGCACCCCTGGCACCTTCCTTTTTACAGAATTTTTCTTTGCTGGAACATTTGACTTTCTATTTCTGCAGATTCATTCCTTAATCAAATAATTGTTTCAAGGAAAGGGGTTAAACTTGTGTTGGTGAGTTTTTACTCCTTTAGACAATTTGTAAAAACTTAATGATGAAGAGAAATTTTATTGAAAATAAAGACTCATTGAGTACAAGAGATTAGGAAAAAAATGCAAGAGAACAAAAAGGGCAAAACAAAATAGAGAAAAAAGACAAGGGATGTTGATTAACCCATAAGGGGCAATGTTGTGTTGAGGAGGGATTTGGCTATTGTCCTTTTAAATTACTCTTTTTTATCTCTTTTGAATGATGTAAATTAGTTTAAAATTAATCTAACAGTTATAAAAGTGTCAACAAATTAAAAAATGTATGTAGAACATAACTATTTTTTAATGTGTTATCATTTTTGTAATCACCAAATTAGTTTAAAACTATTAGTTACCTTTAAAAAGACGTAAATAACATATGTGCAAAATGATCATAGTTCATCTCGTTGAGAAGAAGCCCCTTTTTTCAACTATCATTTAATGCTTTTATAGTGTTTTCATCAAGGATTTTTCATCAATTGATCCATTTTGGCATTCCAACAATCATTTAATCTATTCCTTAATTTGCTACAAATTTCCAAGTGGACAACCCCTTTGGGCACCCCTGGCACCTTCCTTTTTGCAGAATTTTCTTTTGCTGCAACATTTGACTTTCTATTTCTGCAGATTCATTCCTTTGTTGCTAGTTGTTTTCTTGGAGATCAAGCTTCTTTGCCACTTTCTTTTTGCTGCAGATTTGGTTCTTTTTTTAGGAATTGATTTCCTTTCTTGCCAGTTGCCACACCTTTTAAAGAATTGTAAAATTATGGTGTAAATAATATTTAAAATAAATAGTCTTATAAGAACACTTTATTTTAAAATTTTAGAATCATTATTGGATTTTGTAGATAAAATGTAGTTTTGTTCTTGTGTCCCAAAAGAAATAATCCCAATTTACATTTTTTTTTTACTGAAAAAACTACTTTAAGTCTTCAATTACCCCCTTATGTGATAAAATTTGGTGCATTTAGCATCATTGTTTTAATTATTTTTGACATAATAATAGGGTAATTACCACGTGCACGTTTAAAAAAAAAACATTCCATACTCACTGTCCCTCAACCTAAGTCAAGTATTTATATTCTATTTTTTATTACAATTTTCTTAAAGATATTTATTATGTGCTATTTTTTAAATTGGTTTTGATTTTTTTTTTAGTTTCGTTTTTAACTTAAAAAATTCACAGTACATGTAAAATGAGAAATTAAGGCTACGTTTAGTTGAGAAAATAATTTTATATTTTGTTTTGATTTTTTAAAATAACATAGAAAACAATGAAATTTTTTAGTGTTGCATGAACAAATTTTTTATTTTTTCATTTTGTTTTCTATTTTTCTAGAAAAAAGTGAAAAAATTTCACAACTAGACATGCCCTAAATATTTTACTTCATACATTCGAGAATAATAGTTTTTGAATTTTTATTCTATTGTTATTTGGTTTTCTATATTTATTTTTTATTAAATATACTAATTTTGTGTTTTTTTGTTGGTTTAATTTTTGTTTAAATTTTATTTTTGACTAAAAAAATTATGCTTTATTTTTTATTAAATATACTAATTTTTGTTTATATACAAGTGAGAGTTTATTTAAAAAAATAAACTCAAAAAAAATTAAAAATAATAATGAAAAAATATAAAACAAATTTAAAATAAGAAAGAAAACAAAAATAAAATACAAACAACATATAAATACCAGGTGGTACTACAATGAGGATTATTAAAAAGAGTCATCATTGAGTATTCGAGTTACTTAAGTTCAGTTTTAGTTACTTAATTTGAGGGGGTGTTTACTTAATTTGAGGGGATATTTACTTAATTGTAGCTCTAAAAGTTACTTAATTTTGGATGTTATTACTTAATTTAGCTACCGGTTACTTAATTTTGATCGATTATTTAATTTTGTGATAAATTAAGTAACTATAACTGTTACTTAATTGTTGCTGAAATTACTTAATTTACTAAAAGAGTCCTCGTTGATGACTCTTTTTAGGAGTCATCATTGTAGTACCACTCATAAACATCATATTTTTGTTATTTTAGATAAAAGTAGATCGCTTGTAATTTTGTAAAAAATGCCTGTCATTTAAATTTTTAGTTGTCCCGAACTATAATTTCATTTTTTTGTGGTTCTTGTGGAATTAGCCCATGAGTTAATTATGTCAAACTCCTCAAATAAAATACTAAATTTGATAGATAGGCCCATATAATTTTAATTTTATAAATAAAAATATGCTCAAATTTTTATTCAAAAATATCACTTTTTTTGAACTTATTTTGAAAAATATAAGATTTATACTGTTAGAGACTCTTTGAATTGCGTTTATATGAAAAAAGCACTATATGTTGATTGCATTATGTAGAATATTAAAGACTTTTTGAATTAGGCTTATATGAAAAATAGAAATATTAACTAACTAATTGAAGAATTTTAAATTTTTTTGGAGATTTTATATATTTATCATTTTTTAAAATAATTTAAAGTATATTTATATTTTTAATAAACTATTTGAATTGTATCTAAAAATTAATTTATATATTTGTGATTTTTTCTTTTTCCGTAATAATATGGGCCTCTTAGAAGAAGCAGCTCATCTCTTGTTTTAGCCCAATCAGAATGAAACGCTTTCCTTCCAAATTTTCTTCCCAGCAATCAGAGCTTCAGTCCACATCATCCGTTACTGTCTCACTGATTACTTCTTCTTCTTCTCTCTCCCAACTCAAATCCACCAACCGCTTTTCTTTTCTTTCTCAGATCACTCCGTCAGGCAAATGCAACGCAAATAATTAAGTATTTACATAGTTTACGACGAGTGATCAGATGGAGAGTTTGCCGACGACGACGACGAAGCAAGATAGGCGATGGAGATCCAAGCCTCTTAACTCCTCCAAGCCTTCTCTCCTCATGGCCTTCTTCTCCTGCCTCGCTTGGCTCTACGTTGCCGGCCGGTTCGTTCTTTTCCTCTATTTATCGATTTATTACTTTTTTAATTCATTTTTGATTGTGACTACAACTTTCTAGATTTTTTATTTTAACAAATTGGAGTAGAAATCGAATTCTGGTGGATCCTTTGAATGCTGACGTGTCTATGTTCTTAATTCAGTTACAATTCAATGTTGATGTTTTGCTTCACTTCTTGGAATCTGTTAGTAGATAATGATAATTATTTGTGTTTTTTTTTTCAAATGCTTTGAGATCACCAGGTTGTGGCAAGATGCTGAGAACAGAGCGTTACTTTCTAGCCTACTTAAGATGAATTCGGCCCAGGTTTGTGTTCATGTCAGTGAAGGAAATTGAGATTTCTGAGAAATTTGTGGAGGATTATGATTATTTTGTTTGGTTGTTTTGTAGAGACCGAAGGTTCTTTCTCTGGAGGATAAGTTAAATGTTCTGGGATGCAAGTATGTTTTTTCTGTTTCTTTTTGAAAATGATTTTCTTCTTTTCCCTTTTGATTGGAGTGCGATGGTAATGGGTTGAGACTTGTAGGGATCTAGAGAGGAGAACTGTGGAGGCAGAGATGGAATTGACGTTGGGCAAGAGTCAGGGGTATCTTAAGAACCAATTTCAGAAAAGTGGATCTTCTTCAGGAAAGAAGCTTCTTGCGGTCATTGGAGTTTATACGGGATTTGGAAGCCGTCTGAAACGGAATGTATTTAGAGGGTCTTGGATGCCTATAGGTTAGCTTGGATTTTTTTTTTTGGATAATCTGGAGTTCTCTTGAATGTTGTTGTCTTTTTATTAACATCACTGGCTGTTTAATAATTTTTTGTTTAGATTTGATTTTTCCATGTTCATGTTGTTCCATGGTCATCTTAATGCTATTATGTTGAAAATTGACTTGCAAAAACAAATGTTATAATGTTGGAAGTGTCTTTCTTTTCCTCTTTTGGTGGAGTGATCAAGCAGCTGTTATCATTTCTTTTGTATTTTCCTCATAGTTGCCCTCTTCAAGCAGGAGGAACTAATGGTTGAATAGATATCTTTTAGTCTATACAAATATATGACAGTATTTTTTTCTACTTCCATAGGTGATGCTTTAAAAAAGCTAGAGGAGCGTGGGGTAGTGATACGTTTTGTGATTGGCCGGAGGTTTTCCCCTCAGACTTAAGTCCTTAAATTTTAGTATTAGTCTTTATTTTCCTTCTGTGCTTTGTCATTGATAAAATTTCTGGTTAGTTTTCTCTTGTATGGTTCACTAATATAGCTGTAAAAGCTTCTAATGCAATGGACTTATAGAAACTTTATCTTTTTGACATTGGCAGTGCTAACCAAGGTGATAGCTTAGATCGT
>CAODLS013332250.1:0-26156 GCA_948243855.1 Flueggea neowawraea | reverse complement strand
CCCCCCCCCCCCGCCCGCCCCCGCCCCCCCCCCCCCCCCCCCCCCCCCCCCCCCCCCCCCCCCCCCCCCCCCCCCCCCCCCCCCCCGGAATTAAGTGGATGTCATGGGAAAGAATGTGTGCCAAAGAACGGTCGTGAATATGGATTTAGAAGAATTAGAGAATCGAATGTTGCTTTTATTGGCAAGAGTGCGTGAAGATTACTTAACAGGAGATTACTTAACAAACCAGATGACTTGGTGTCCAGAACGTTGAAAGCTAGGTATTTTCCAAAATCAGATTTTACCCAAGCTACTTTGGGGTATAAACCAAGCTATACTTGGCATAACATATTAAAAGCCCAAGATATTATCCATAAAGGGTGCCGGTGGCGGTTAGGCAGAGGAGATAGCATTGAGGTTGGAAGGGACGCATGGTTGGAAGATACTGAGTGACCATAAATTACGTCGAAAGTCCAGGATCATATCCGCAGTGCAAAGGTGGATGATTTTATTCGTGATGGTGAATGGGATACCCAGAAAGTAAGGAGTACTTTCAATAACCGAGATTGTGAATTGATACTCAAAATTCCCCTTAGTTTGAATCATGAATGTGGCATGTTGATTTGGGGATTGGATGGGAAATGTGTTTATACTGCGTACACGGGCCTAATAGGAAACAAAGCCAAAGTTGCAAAAGATGATGTTAGGTGGTGGAGAAAGTTGTGGAAGCTGAACATCCCAAGTAATGTTAAAAAATTTATATGGCGGGTATGCAGAAATGTGCTGCCTGTTAAAACTATATTGAATGATAAATCTGTGAATGTTAATGTTACTTGCGATGTGTGTGAATGAGGAGTGGAATCGGTTGTCCACTGCTTAAGGGATTGTCCCTATGCTAGGATGATTTGGTTGTTTTCAAATCTCAATATTGTTGATTTCTCTGGCAGATACTTTATGGATTGGATTGTACTTTTATTTACAATGTTGACTATGAGTGAGTTGGAATGGCTAAGTTGGCTCTGTTGGGTTATTTGGAGGAATAGAAATGAAGTAGTGTGGAGGCACAAATTGAAGAATCCTTATATTGTCATCAAGGTGTGTCACATGAAGAGAACATAATGGTGTGAGGCGAAGAGTTGTGATCGGGATGGTAACCAGTCCGGGTGTACAATTTTTGAAAATAACGAACAATGGTTGCCACCTTCTGCTGGTTGGCTCAAGATGAATACGAATGTGGCGTGTTTTCAAGATCAAAACATTGTTGTCATGAGTGGAGTCGTGAGAAACTCCAATGGAGAAGTGGTTGCAGTCATCACAAAATGCTTGTTATCTCCCAGAGCCCAGTACTGCAGAGACAGTTTGCATTAAGGAGGCGCTTAGCTGGATTAAACAGATTGGAGTGGAAAACCTAATAGTAGTCTCAGATTCTCTTGTGATGGTGGGTGCTATTAATAGTGTAGGGGTGGATGAGTCATACTTTGGGGGTGTCATTGCTGATTGTAGGAGCTTAATTGATCAGGTATGCTCTGTTAAAGTTGAATATGCCCACAAGTCTTTGAATTGTGTTGCTCACAATCTAGCTAGATTGGCTACTAGGTTGCAGGACTATTTTTTATGGGGAGGACCCTGTGATTATCATTTGTCATCTACTTTGTACTCATCCTTATGTTTGAATGATCAATTAAATCTTATCCCTGTTTTCAAAAAAAAATCAAACAACCAACTCTTATTCTTCAAATCCACCACCACCATAATTCTCATATCTGCCTTTCCAAACAATTGAACAATTTTGTTTGCATAATCAATGTCGTTTTACAGCAAAAAAGCCCCCAATATATGTCTAGAAAATTTGATCTCATTTCCAAAAAAAATAAGGCTTTAGAAAATAGTTTTTTTTTTGTTTTCAATTTTGTTTCTATTTTTTGAAAATTGAAAACATTTAAAAAATATGTTCATTTTTGATAACATTTGGCCAACTATAATATGAGCAGGGTATTGGCATAGAGATTTTTTTTGGAGATTAAATACAAAACCTGCATAGAAATCTCAAAGCCTGCATCTCTCCCCACCTTAAAAATGTTGAACAAAGTTTTGGTTCACATGGAAATTTCTTCTAAGTTTTGATGATTTTAAACAAAACACTTGAAACAGTTAAGTTATACACGTAATATACCCTTCACGTACATGATGGAATGATTCAAGCACATAAAACCATGGTCCACGCACGTTGATTTTGTTAAAGAATTCTGGATTTTCCAGAATTGGATAATGCGCGCGTCAAAGAGCATTCAATGCCCGTGGAAGCAATACAATGCCCGTGGAAGCAATACAATGCGCGTAGACATAGACCTCACCCAGAAGACAGAATGGACCAGACCTTGTTGTGCGTATTATACTCTATATCTTGCACATAGAAGAGTTGTGATATTCACTAATCTGAAGGTAACATCATACTAAGCGCACTGATCTGAAAATAGAAACTAAGATTTAAGTTTCTATTTGCTACTAAGTTGGTGTGAGAATACTGTTTTCATTTTGAGAATCCACTTGTAATCAAGCTTTGGTGTTAAAGCTTGAAGGTAGTATATGTTTGCTTTGTTTGGTTCCTTGAAAAACAAAGAGAGTTGGTCTTCTTATTTTGGCTAGTGAAAAACAATGTGTAAAGGTTGCTTGTGAACCTATAAAACAAGAGATTTAACGGTTTTCCTCCATCAACAAGTAAGGAAGTTGTTAGTAAACTCAAAACTCTCTAGTGAGCTAGAAGAGTAGACATAGGTCAAAGAGGACCGAACTACTATAAATCTGAACTTTGATTTTATATCCCTTACTCTCTTTTATTTCATTCTTGTATGGTTGTGTTTTGGATTAAGCTACTAATTTGTTTTAGAAAAATATAGAAAAAGACTTTCAAAAGTTTTAACCTTTAGCAAGAAATCCAATTCACCCCCCTCTTGGATTACCATATTAGGATTATAATTGGTATCAAAGCTATGGCTCAATATTTTAAGGTCTAACAACCTTTGGTGTAAGATCCAAAATAACATCTATGGGAGATATTTCTAAGTATGAAGGTTTGGAAATTAATAGAGATCATTTCTTTAATGGCAGTGACTATGTTTATTAAAAGACAAGAATGATGGTTTTCCTAAGGTGTGAAGCTGAAGAAGTGTGAGACGCAGTAGAGACGGGTCCATATATTCCTATAAAAATCGTGGATGGAAAATAAACTCTGAAGCCAAAATTTGAATGGACAGAGCATGATAAAAACATGGTTTGCTACAACAACAAGGCAATGCACATTCTATTTTGTTCACTTAGCAAAACCCAATTCAACAAGATTCAACAATGCTCTACTGCTTATGAGATTTAGAGGACTTTGGAGATAACCTATGAAGGAACTTCACAAGTTAAAGAGAACAAATTGTCACTCCTTGTTCATAAATATAAACTATTCAAGATAAAAGAAGGAGAAGGAATACAAGAGATGTTTGATAAGTTCAATGAAATCTTAAATAGGTTGAAAGCACTTGAAAAAACCTACTCAAACTTAGAACTTGTAAGGAAGGTTTTGAGAGCTCTACCAAAATCTTGGGCTTCAAAGAAAGATGCAATCTTGGAAGCAAAAGATCAAGATGCAATCTTGGAAGCAAAAGATCTCAGTACTTTACCTTTGGAGGAGTTACTTGTATCACTTCTTACACATGATATGAGATTATATGAAGAAGAAGAACAATCATCTAAGAGTGATAAAAGAAGAGGAATGGCCTTGAAATCCAAAGTTGGTGAAGAAATCAGATTAGAAGATGATGAAGATAGTGAGGATGAGGAAATTGCTATGTATACTAGAAGGTTCAAGAGGTTTATGAGGAAGAACAAGCCTTGGATGAAGAGTAAAGATTAAACTTCAAAGGAAGAACCTAAAAGAGATTTCAAAAGGGATTTTAAGAAGGACACTTCTATCATTTGCTATAAATGCAACAAACCACGTCATGTGAAGCAAGATTTTCCTTTCATCAAGAAGCACTCTAAGTACTCAAAGAAGAATAAAGAAAAGGCTATGAAAGCAACATGGAGTAATAGTGTTGACAACAGCATGGATGAAGAAGAGGAGGTCGAGAAAATGGCAAATTTGTGCTTGATGACTCTTGAAAATGAACCCACAAGTGAAGATGAACATGAGGTATGTGACACTTACACTTTTGATGAATTGCATGATGCATTCGATGACTTGAGTGATAAGTTTGAAGAACTTGGCAGTAGAAACATTACTTTGAAAAAGAATTTTGCTAAACTTGAAACCAAGGTGAAAAGTTTGGAAAAGGAAAAGGAGATTTTGTGAATCAAAATTCTGTGTTAAAGAAAAATGTTGGTGAGTTTTCTTCTATTGCCTTTAAGCTTACTAAAGGTACATAAAACCTTGAGAAACTTCTTAGTTCTCAAAGACAATCTTTGTCCAAAAATGGCTTAGGCTATAAACCTTTCAGTTCTAAAAATTCTTCAAAAATAGTTTTATGAAATAAAGTTCTATGATTGATGTGCATGTTCATGTTGTGGCATTCATGGATATTTTGGTTATTCTTGCAAGTTAAGACATCCTAGGTATGTTGGGATCAAAAAGATTAGGGTTTCAAAAGGAACAATCTTGCCCAACCTAGTGAAAACTAACCTAAACGGACCCAAAAAGGTTTGAGTACCAATTTCAAAAGTTTGTTGTGATCTTGTAGGTGTGCATGAGAGCAAAGGCCAAGAAGAACATGTGATACCTTGATAGTGGATGCTCTCATCATATGACCGGAGATAAGGCCATGCTTTCACACATCTCACCTAAGAATGTAGGCTATGTTACATTTGGTGATAATGACAAAGGTAAGATATTTGGTGAAGGTAAGGTTGGTAAGTCTCCTAAGCCAACCACTGATGATGTCTTACTTGTTGATGCTCTAAAACACAACTTGTTAAGCATTAGTCAATTTTGTGATAAAAATTATGAGGTTGTGTTTGAGCCTACTAAATGTGTGGTTTATGATGATCATGATGTTGCTTTGCTTATTGGTTCTAAGCATAATAATATATATGTTGTTGATATGTTTGATTCAAAAAGCATTCAATGAAAAATGTTTAGTTGTTGTGAACAATAATACTTTGTTGTGGTATAAAAGGTTAGGACATGCTAGTATGCATATGATCTTTAAATTGAGCAAGCATGATTTGATTAAAGGATTGTCCAAGCTCAAGTATAAGAGATTTAGTATTTGATGTATGTGTCATGGGAAAGCATTCAAAGTCTTCATTTCATAGCAATAACATTATCTCTACATCTAGACCATTAGAGTTATTGCATATGGATTTGTTTGGTCCCATAAGCACTTTGAGTCTAGGAGGTAAAACATATTGTTTTGTCATTGTAGATGGTTATTCTAGATTCACTTGGATATTTTTTCTGCTCATAAGAATGAAGCATTTCATGCATTCATGTCATATAGCAAAAATGTCCAAAATGAAAAAGGATATACTATTACTTCCATTAGAAATGATAGAGGAAGTGAGTTTGCATATGAACCATTTGAACCCTATTCTGATGAGCATGATATTAGTCATGAATTTTTTGCTCCAAGGTCCCCACAACAGAATGATATTGTTGAAAGAAAAAAAGGACTTTACAAGAAATGGTAAGGACCATGCTTAGCAAAAACAACCTCCCCAAGTACTTTTAGGTTGGACGGTTAACACCGCGTGCTATATAATGAATATGACATATATTTGATCCATACTCAAAAAGACTCCTTATGAGTTATGAAAAGTTAGACAACCCAACATCTCATACTTTCATGCATTTGGATGTAAATATTATGTTCACAAAATGGAAAAGAAGCCTTAGGAAAGTTTGATCCAAAATTCGATGAGGGCATTTTCCTTGGTTATTCATCCATAAACAAAGCTTATAGAGTATATAACAAAAGGTTTGAGAAGGTCGAATAGTCAATTCATGTCATTTTTTATGAAATTAACAACTTTACTTCTAGAATTTTGGATGATGATGATTGCAGCCCAAGTTTTCTAGATAAAATAAAAGATATCAACATCAATGATCAAAGAGCTTCAAAAAGAGTGAAGGTTTGCTAGAGATCATCCATAAGATTTAATCATTGGCGATACTTTCAAATGAGTAACCACAAGATCTTCTATCAAGCACATAGCAAACTTTGCATCTATATCTCAAATTATGCCCAAAAACATCAAGAAAACTATGAAAGATGAATATTGGGTAACCCTCTATGCAAAAAGAACTAAATCAATTTAAGAGGAATGAAGTTTGAGAGTTAGTTCCTAGACCAATGGACTGCAATGTGATTGGAACAAAATGGGTTCACAGAAACAAAGAGGATGAAGAAGAAAAAGTAGTGAAGAACAAATCTAGAATTGTGGCTCAAGGATATTTGCAAGAAGAAGACATTTTTTTTAGGAATCTTTTGATCCGATAGCACGGTTAGAGGCAATTAGAATTATGTGTGCTTGTTCTTGTCATAAGGACTTCAAGCTATATCAAATGGATGTGAAAAATATTTTCCTCAGTGGATTCATCAAAGAGGAAGCGTATGTAAAACAATCCCCTAGTTTTGAAGATCCACATTTCCTTAACCATGTGTACAAATTGAAGAAGGTTTTATATGGACTAAAGCAAGCATCTAGAGTTTGGTATGAAAGGTTAAGTCAATATCTTCTTGCAAATGGCTTCAAAAGAGGTAAAGTTGACAATACTTTGTTCACTAAAACCAAAGGTGATGAGCTCTTGCTAGTACAAATTTATGTTGATGATATAATATTTGGTTCTACTAATGCATCTTTGTGTGATGAGTTTTCTAAGCTTATTCAAAAGGAGTTTAAAATGAGCATGATAGGGGAGTTAACCTACTTCTTTGGACTACAAATTAAGCAAATGAGAGATGGCATCATCATAAATCAAAGCAAGTATGTAAATGACTTGATGAAGAAATATGGAATGGAGAATGCCAAGCCAATTCCAACTCCAATGAGCACAACAACTAAACTCACCAAAGATGAGGAAAACAAAGAAGTAGATGAAAAGTTTTATAGTGGTATGATTGAATCACTTCTTTACCTTACCGCAAGTAGACCTGATATTATGTTTAGTACAATGCTTGTGTGCTAGATTTTAATCATGCCCTAGAGAGTCTCATATAAAAATAGTCAAAAGAATTTTTCGGTACTTGATTGGAATCAAGAATGTTGATTTTGTGGTATCCAAAGAAAGATTGTTTTGATTTAGTTGGCTATAGTGATACTGATCATGTATAAGCCAATTAGATAGGAAGAGTACATCGGGTACTTGTCAATTCTTGGGTAATGCATTTGTATCTTGGTTTTCAAAGAAATAAAATTGTGTTGTATTGTCCATTACTAAATCAGAATATGTAGCAACTGGGAGTTGTGTTGCACAAATTTTGTGGATAAAACATCCACTTATTGATTTGAAAATCAATATTTCTAAAATCCCCATCAAGTGTGACAACACAAGTGCCATCAATATTTCTAAAACCCCAATTCAACACTCTAGAACTAAGCATATAGATGTAAAACATCATTTTATTCGTGACTGTGTTCTCAATGGAGATATTGAACTTGAATTTGTTAATACCACAGATCAGCTGGCTGATATTTTTACAAAACCCCTTGATGAAAAACAATTTATTTCAATTTGTAGGCATATTGGTTTGTGTGATGTGAATGAGTTTTGATTGATTATTTGTTCATGCATACATATGTATTAAATTGATCCAAGCTAAACGAAATCACTGAGGATGGAACAGACATAGATTTGAGTTTTGGTTTCTACAAGTATACTGTGCGTGTTGGATATGGTATTGTGTGCGTAGAAGGATGAATGAAGGGTTCAGGTTTTATCAGTATTGGATACTAAGTGTGTCACAGTGGTTTTGTGCAAGTGGATCTATATGTTACTTCAGAAGAAAAAGTTTTGGGTTTATGTTGTGCGCATGACACATGGTGTTGTGCATGTTGTATAAGATGATCTCCCACTGGAAATGTTTGTAGAATTGTGCTATGTGCATGAATGATGTGTTATGCACGTAGTCGAGGATGAAACTATTGTTGAGTATCAGGTATGATGGTTATGTGCGCTTAAAATATGGTTTTATGTGCGTGATATATGAGGCAGAGGTACTGGGTTCATAGCTGATGGTCGGACGTGCGTGGAAGGCCGTAGCACGTACGTGGAACAAAAATCACAAGGTCACGTTGAATGACTCACGCACATTATATCCAAAGAAAACAGTGGATTTGTGCGCATAGTACTTATAGCAAGTACGTAGATGCCTTTTTGTCTCCTCTGTGCACGAGACATCAGGATGATGCGTACGTGGAACTCTAATCTCATTTGAAACAAAATTGCTCAGATCTCCATCAAGCCACGTCTGTGCTTGTAGTATCTATACTGTGCATGTGGATGTTTCCCTCTACATAAAAACCCAAAATCAGCGTTTCCCTCTCATTTCTAAAATCCAATCTTTCTAAACAAAAAACACAATCGTGATTCAATTTCCCACAAAATTGAAAACTTTCTCTCTCTCTCTCTCTCTCTCTTAGAATCTAACCCTAATCACCTTCAAAAACTTTCAAACCCATTTCTTCTTAGATTCCCTTTCTTTTCAAAAACCCTAGTACACACTTGCTAATCCTAAACTCCATGTAGCATCTTGTTCTAATGGCACCAAAGAAAAGAAGTGAAGTTCGTTCAAAAATGGCTCATGACAAGTATTCTTTTGAGCATGGTGAATCATCTAGAGGAGTTAAGAGTTCAAGACCTACTTAGCAAGAAGAGTGAAATGATATCTGTGAGAAGAAATGGTGAGTAGAGCACTGCACTCGTGGAAGAAGAGGATCAAATGGAGGAAGAATAAATAGGTGGAGAAGAAGAAAATGTAGCCACTAAAATTGAAGTTGAAGGAGGAGAAAGCTCAAGTTTAGTCCGAAGGAGAAAATTTGACCAATTGAATCATGAATTTTAAAATTCCAAAGCCACTTCCTTTGTAAATTTTGAGATTTTAATTAACATGCTTCAAGAGAATTTTCGCATTCTTAAGAGCTTAAGAGGAGAAATTCAACAATTGAGAAAACAATCTCCTCCAAGCCCTCCTCAACAGCTAGTCCTCCACATCCACCTTAAGATGATGATCATGGTGGCAATGATGGTGATGATCATGGTGCAGATGATGATTATGCTGATGGTGGTGATAATCAATGTGCCTATAAGACTGTCGATTTAAATGAACCAGTAGTTGAACAGGTAGACATGTCAACAAATGAGGAAGGTGAGACTGCAACTGATGTGCCATTTGAAAATGAACATATGTTATCTCATCAGGTGTATGAATTGATTCATGAAGTTATTTTAAGTGCTGCTACAAAAATCATTGAGAATATTGCTGACAGGGTAGTAAATGAGCCATTAGTTGAAGAAGAGGTTCCTAAAGCCGAGTCTATTGAGGAAATGCATAAAATATCTGAATCGATTATAGAAGAAGAAGTTCTAGTTAAAGAGCAAAGAACCGAACAAGAGGCTATTGCAGCAAAAACACAAGTTGTTGAGAAACAGCCAGCTACGACTGAGGCTGAGGAGCAAAGAAATAAGATGGGCGAAGAGAGAACTCAGACTAAAACATTTGGAGTTGATCCTCTAAAAAGGGAAAGGATCAAAAGGATAAGAGCAGAATTTAAGTAAACTGAGACTCCAGTTAAGAAGCAGAGACTTGAGATACCCTCTATTGAGCAAGAAGAGAAGAGATAAGAAGTTCCAGTTAATGTGCAGATAGAGCAGAAGTCAGAGGAAATTTGAACTGAAGCATCTTCATCCTCTTGACCTAATGTGCAAGCAAATGAGGAATCATAGTGGATCAGAAAAATGAGAACAACATTCGTGGAGAGTCTAAAGAAAAAAGGCTGGGAAACAGATTCTGACTCTAAGAGTGAATCCAATTAGTCCACAGATTCTGAGCCTGAATTTCTTAAAGCTCCACCTAAATTAGAATCTAAGTCAGAACTAGAATTTACTCCTGCTCACATTGCTGAAGCATGGGCCAGTAGAAAGAGATGCATAGAGCTAGAAAAGCTATTGGCTAGGGAGAAAGCCATTCTTGACAACTTGCCTATAGTTCCTGAAGTAGTTGAAATATCAGATGATGAAGAGGCAACAATTCCTAAAAAGACAGAGATCCCTATTTCTACAGACATTATTGAACTGGGGGAAGCAATGGCACAGTTGATGGAAGAAATGTGCCAACTAGTGGGTCATTGGATTATGGTTGATATGTCCATCGATGCTCTCGACGAACCACCCCCACCATAGTGATTTTGTTAACCATTGGATCTACATATTTCCATGCATACATATTTCCTTTGTATCTCTTATTGTTCTAATCTATGTCTTGCAATGAAAATTTGAATGAAATCGATCACTCTTGTGCAATTTTTGTTTACTTTTTACTCTATCTTTTTTATTGCGACAAAAAGGGGGAGAAATATTGTAGAGTTTTGAAGTAAAAAGTTGAATGAAATTGGCCATTATACTATGATGTTCTTTGATATGTGTTCTTTCTATGTCATGATATGTGTGCTTTGATAATACTAACAAAAGGACAAGGCTTAACAAGCTTCATCAAATTCCTTCAAACTTTTTATTTAAGTGTTTTTAAAATAAGTGCATTATTTGCAGGGGAGTGCAAACTCTTTCAATGTTTTTTCATCATCAAAAGGGGGGAGATTGTTGAACCAAGTTTTGGTTCACATGAGAATTCCTTCTAAGTTTTGATGATTTTAAACAAACACTTGAAACAGTTAAGTTATGCACGTAATATACCCTTCACGTACGTGATGGAATAATTTAAGCGCATAAAACCATGATCCATGCACATTGATCTTGTTAAAGAATTCTGGATTTTCTAGAAATGGATATTGTGCACGTCAAAGAGCATTTAACATGCGTGGAAGCAATACAATGCGTGTAGCACAACATAGTGTGCGGTAGATGTAGATCTCATCCAGAAGACAGAATGGACCAGAACTAAGTTGTTCGCATTAAACTCTGTATCTTGCACGTAGAAGAGATGTGTTGTTCACTGATCTGAAGGTGGCACCACACTACGCGTGCGACAACAATACTATGCGCGTAGACGTGTTAAGATGCAAACTAAAGAAGAATCAGAAGACAAGGCAAGAGTCACGGTTTACAATGATCTGTGCGTGTGGAAGAGCATAGGTGATATCCTTGATGATCAATGCTACGCACGTGGCATAAGTATCCACGCAAGTAGATGTGAGCAGGATCAAGTTCAAATTTGAGATAAAGACAAATTCTATTAGTGTGTCAGAAATTCAAATGGGAATATTCTCTGACAAGTTCAGATGACATCAGAACATTGTGTACTACGTACGTAGATGAGGATGAGCTGGACTAACGAACAAAGCCAAGAAGCTCTTCAGGAATTTCAAATTTCAATATTCCCTAACATAGTCACGTGAAGAATCAAAGGTGTGATCTTGGAAATACGTTAATGTACGTAGGAATTGTTTCAAGCACACAACACAGTTGATTCATGCGCGAGGAAGACATACTATGCACGTAGTGGTCACCTGGTATCAAATTAATTCAAGCTATGACTACTGGACTCTATGCTATGCACGCGAAAGAGAATACCCTGCGCATACTACTATGATAAAATCATGTACTACGCACGTGGTACTGATAGTAAGCACATAGCAAGAGCTGACATCACCAAATTCAGCATTTTGCAATTGTCTCACAACGGTTACATTGGAAATTGCAACATCTATCTTTGGGAGAATGTCTCTAAATAGACCTCTTTGAGGAAAGAGAAAGGTAACGAAACGTCATTAAGAGTGCCCAAGCTTTGCTGAATTGAATTTCAAGTTACTCTTCATTTTTGTTCTACCTTCTCCTTATACCAATTGAGCTTAGATTTGCTATTTGCTTACTGAGTTGGTGTGAGAATATTGTTTTCATATTGAGAATCAACTTGTAATCAAGCTTTGGTGTTAAAGCTTGAAGGTAGTATAGGTTTGCTTTGTTTGGTTCCTTGATAAACAAAGAGAGTTGGTTTTCTTGTTTTGGCTAGTGAAAAACAAGGTATAAAGTTGCTTGTGAACCTGTAAAACAAGAGGTGTAATGGTTTCCCTCCACCCGCAAGTGAGGAAGTTGTTAGTGGATTCAAAACTCTCTAGTGAGCTAGAGGAGTGGAAGTTGAGCTAGAAGAGTGGGCATTGGTCAAGGAGGAACAAACCACTATAAATCTATGCTTTGATTGTTTATCCCTTGCTCTTTTTTATTTATTTCATGTGTGGTTGCGTTTTTTATTGAGCTACTGATTTGTTTTTGAAAAATATAGAAATGTACTTTCAAAAGCTTTAACTTTTAGCAAGAAATCCAAATCCAATTCACTTGTCCCCCCTGGATTGCTATATTAGGATTACACTCAGGTTGTACTCATTCACACTGACTTGAAAAGAGTGGTCAAAGTGCGGTCGATTTTTTGACACGTGGTCAACATGCAATTAAACTGTGTTATTTTTGAATATTTTATTATGTGTTTCCATTTCTGTTAAGTTTTTCAAATAGTGTTGTATTATAGAAATTATTTTTTTTGTTGCCCATTTTTGTACACCACCCTTTAAAAATAAGAAAATATGAGGAAATAATCTAAGGAAAGAAATTAACCAAATGGATTAAAAGTAAAATTCCAGTTCAACAAAAACATTAAGAGTAAAAGATTGTATCAGAATTTTTGATAAAAATTAGATCATAATTAATATTTTCCTTGCAAAAAAAAAAGGAATAAAGCTTTGCCCAAACCAAAGAAATAAAAATAAAATTTGGCCAAAATTTAACAATTTGCAATAAATTTCCTTTATATTCAAAGAAAATAAATAAGTCAACCGCCATGAAACACATATGCATCAACAATGCTCAACTACAAATCCATTCAACCTGTCACGAATAAGAAAATAAGAGCAAAAACAAGAGGAATTGTGGAAGGAAAATATAAGGCAAAATAAAAGATAAAAAGAAGAGAAATCTAACTACCTAAATAATGCATCCCATGCATACCTGTCATCATATATGGTTGCTAGAATAATTTTTTGTACCAAATATGGTGACATCTGTATTAAAGAGCAATGCCATGCAATATTTGGATTTAAAGACGTGATATGTCAACACATATAGGTGGTAAGAATACATGTTTTGAAAATGTATTATATGTCGCAACAGTTATCTATTAAGTCATACAAATAAAAAATGGTTAAAAGACAAAATATCTCTATGCCAACAAAATATATATATATATATATATTAAAGTGACCTAAAGGTACATTGTAGGTTATGGTAATTACAGCATGACTAATGCGGGTATGAAACCCGCGTTCCCTGCCATTTGGAGCCCAACTGGATGAACATCATTCATTTAATGAGCTCCACTTCTGTCAAGTGCACTAAATGGTTGAGTGCATTGAAAAAGTGGGTATCACCTATTTTAATTTTTTTTTTAATTATTATTTCGTTTTTTCTTTTATTTCATTTCTCTTTTTCTCTTTTTTTAATTGTTATTTTGTTTTTACTATTATGCATAACTTATTTTTATTTAGTTAATTTCAAATATATTTCCATTGATAAATATATTTTTCCTAATGCGGCAAGCCTAATCCTGCTGGCATCATCAGTAATGTCCCAAGCATCAAAACGATGCTCCACCTCAAAGAAGAAAACATAGGGATCCACTAGGGGCCCCTCTTGTTGAGGGTGAGGTACTGGTGACACTAATGGCAGAACTGGGGCTGCCCCTGTTGGAGGCACTAGCTGATCTACAGCTGGCGGATCCGGCTAACCCCCAGCTGCCTGATCTGGCTGAACTCTATCAAAGCGGTCAAAAACTTGGGTCATACGCTCAAAAACCTCCATCTGGGATGTAATAAGCAATTGGAGCTGAAGCTGCAGTTGTTGATGAGGTGCTGGCGCTGCAACCTCTGGCACATTGTGTGAATCGTGCGGATCCACTGCAGAATGAGTGGTTGCCTCATCAGGCTCACGCCTAGGCCTACCATGACCACAACCTCAGTCACGACCACATCCACGGCCACGACGATCCATAGCTACTGATACAGATAGACAGAACATACATGCAGATGTTAGAATGCAAATGATTGCCACAGTACTGAGACAGACGTCGAAAGATATACAGAAACAAATCGAACTGACTCAATCGAGGATACCACCTTTGTCACAACCTGTTGCCGGACCATGACCGGCGTACGAGATGAACCGTCTGTGAAAGCCTGACCATCTCGTACAAGCCTCGGAGACCAGACATACTATCCATCTTATTTATTAAATCGTTATTAAACGATTTAACAATTATAAAATATTTGATGCTAAAACATATAAATATACGAAATATAAGTTATAAAAATAAATCTTAATATCCGGAAAGCATAAAATATATCAAAAATAAACATAAAACCCAAAAACCAAAATAAGACCCAGTAACCCAGCAGCATCTCGGTGTAGAGCTCTAACAAAATAAAAAGGAGCCTAAACCAAGAGGGCACTCACAATCAACGGGAACGCCTCACTAGGGTGAAGATGTCGAACAGTTGTCGAATGCCAAAATAGATCTAAGAAATAGATAAGAAACAATAGACAAAAAACATAGAAAATGGGTAAGACTGCCTAGTGAGAAAATGACAATCTAGAGCGGCTTTAGGCATCACAAAACAGTTTGAAAACACGTCAAAACTATTTCGCATTCAGGTATAAGTGTATATACATATACATACTAGTACTGAATATTAGTTCAAAAATCTGTTTTCAAATACGTTCGCACCCAAAGCAAACAACAAACAGATACATACTGAAAGTACATTTTCATATAATGTATATCGAAAACGAAAGTGGATGTGGGACCTGAAACGAACAGATCTGAATAATAAGGGTGGACTTTGCCACCATACTGAACTGAGTACATGCATCTTGTCATACACACAGCTACCATTAATCATGGTAATTGGGCCTTGACTGAGTATTGGTATACCAAAAACTATGTTTACCCTATGTATTACAGGTGTCCCACACCGAAATATATATATCATATATTTTTATAGCACACACATGCTAAGCTGAAATCATTTTACTGAAAATATTTAGATACCTTATATAAATATTTGATAACTAAAACTAAGTAATTTGCAAGAAATATTTATATACCAAATATAAATATTTAAATTCAGAAACCAAAAACCAAAAATTAATAATCACATAAACCAGATTATTAATTAATCAAACCATTAGTTAATCTATTTTCTATAAATATGCCGAACACAACAAAAACATATAATTTAGAAAACACAATCTATGTGTCTGAACTGTCATCTCACTCACCTAGTATCAAAAGCTAAAGATCCAGTCAAGCGCCATTAGCAGGTAACAGGTCGTGGTGGCAGGGACAGGAAGCTGGAACATATACAGATACAAAGATAAAAAATGTCAAAATGTGGTGTTGTAGCAATATCGTATGCATGATATGCAAATGCAGATGCTAAAACTCGAGGACACTGAAAACCCTATATCAAATAGGAATCCCCCACCTAGGACTCAAAATCTGAAATCTACATAAAATTACAGTTTGGTTCCTGACCAATGTAAAATTATGTTTTAGTTCCCGAGACTTGACAAATTACAAATAGTCCTCAAACTATACTAGGATAACTAACTAACTTTTCTAAGTAGTCAGAATCCCCAAATAAGTCACCGAACTCTCAGAAATTGACAGAATGTAAAATTACAAAATTGGTCCCTAAGGACCCCATCTTTCTCGAGTAACACCTTGGCTTACTTGAGTAAGAGACCCTTCATCTTACTCGAGTAAACCAGATATGGTTACTCGAGTAAGACGGACCACCTCTCACTCGAGTAAGCCATATCATTCACTCGAGTGAGACGAAGTTCCACTTACTCGAGTAAGCAAAGCCCTTACTCAAGTAACCAAAGCCCATACAAACCTAGAAATAGTGCAACATGATTTAACCGACCAAAATTGATACCAAACACCCACATTGACTCTAAACAAAGCCTTAAACACGAATCTAAGGTCAAAACCATCAAAACAACACCAAATCACCCTAGATCGACTAAAATCAAAGCTAACGCTAACTCAACCAATGCCTCACCAAATCTGATGATTCAAAACTTGAATCATTTTCCCTTAACCTCAAACAACCATGATCTAATAAACCTAAACATCCATTAACTCAGAATCATCCCGAAAATGCAAACTCATTTACAAACTCGGTCTAAAGCATGAATTCTAATTTAAAAGCATGAAATGGATGAAATAAAGAGATTAGATACATAATATTACCTCTAGGAACGAAATGGGAACAATGGGAAGCAATGAGAACACGTTTTGCACCGATTTGAATGAGAGAATGATGAAAATGAAGTGAGAGGGGCGCAAGAGTCAGGTTGGAGTATTTATAGATTCGTGCCTAGAACAATATCATCACTCAAGTGACAGGCCTTCATCACTCGAGTGACACACCTCTTACTCGAGTAACACATCCTGTTACTCGAGTAACACTTTCCTATATGTTCATCGTGTTCATCCGATATCACAGCTTACTCGAGTAACACACATGTCTTACTCGAGTAATCCACACCTCACATGTTCATCGTGTTCATCTGAGAACATGACTTACTCGTGTAACACACGTCTTACTCAAGTAAGGAACACCTCACCTTAATCGAGTAACGCATGAATGCTTACTCAAGTAATACCTCTCACAATCATAAATCATCAACTCAACACTCGTATCGATTAAGATTGAAACGGAACCGAATGGAAGACTACAGAGAGCCTTACCGAAATTCGACGGGGTATTACATACTTCTCCCCTCAAAAGAAATCCGTCCTCAAATTTCCAGACATATCAAAACTAAGGCTAAGGTCAAATCCAACTCTCAAAAGTGACCATCACCTCAAAGGCTAACAGAAAATTACAGACTATCAATCCCTGAACCCAATAGCGCTCTAGCTCACTCGAATGCTAATATGGAGAAACTAATGCAAAGTATACTGAGATAGAGACATAATCAAAGATGCTGAAAATGCATGACCAGAAACTGAGACGGAATCTAGGGACTGAATGCAGAGGATACCAACCTATGGATCTGCAAAATCAAAGAAAACAAAATAATCTATTCACAACGAAGAAAAAATTGTTGAAGAAGGGTTGTAGCGATTATGACACACGAAAAAATCTTATCTACACTTGGTGTATAACTCTGCTCATGCACCAAACCAATCAAAAAATGACATGCAAATAATTGAACTCGCTCTGACCCATGTTCCAAGGAAAATGTCATTTTCTGATTGATTTGGTATATGAGCAGATTTATACGCCAAGTGTAGGTAAGAATTTTCTCACTTTTTGTTGATCTTTGAGGCTTATCCAAACCTGGGGCTTTTATGAGTACATACGATTGCAAACAGATGCTGCCAATTCAATCCTGTGGAATTCCATGGATATTTCAGCGTCGCCATGGTTTGCTAGAGCCATTGTTGCTGACATTCAATATTTATTAGTTCTTTTACTAGATGTAAAAGTTATTGCTATAGGTAGAGAAGCAAATATTTTAGCTAAGTAACTAGAGTCGCCAGGAATTTTTTGAATGCACTTATTTGGTTGGGTGATTTGCCTCCGGATTTGGAGGAACTATGTAGACTAGATACCATTCTTTCTTTTTGTTTTAGGCAATCATTCCCATTGAGGAAAAAAGAACGTAATGTGAATATGTAGAATCACGATTGCAGTTTTCCTTTCTCTCTTTTTTGTTTTTTCTTTTATCAAGTGGACTCTAACTTCGAATTATCTCATGCTGTGTTTAGAGGGTGGACAACAAATTACCGAATACAAAATACAGAAAATAAGAAAAAATGAAATAAGCATCTCCTCTCATTTAAATGGCTTCATAACATTAAATAACACGAACATTTCTCTTCGTTGCACTTATGGATCGATGTTCTACTGCCACGTCATCAAACTGTTAGTGTCACGTCATTATTTGTCATTATTTTTAACGGATCCATTTACTTGTGCACGAATGCAAAAAAATAATAAAGGTGATGTTATTTTTTTTATTTTCGAAAGGTCGAGTCACAGAGTAAAAACGAGAAAAGTTTGTGTCATCTTACGGTTATTAAACCCACTTACATCAAACACTCCGCGGAAAAGCAAAACACCTCTCTTAAAAAACACACTATTCACTCATGTCTGAATAGCTTATAAGGCAGCATTACAAATACAATCCATCGAAATAGTATAATATAATTCATGTAATCATGCCCATATGTGATTAATGTCAATGTTCAAACAACATTTCTGATTCTTTTTGCAGCATTCAACTGGAATTTTCAACGAAGGACGACCCAATTGTGATTTTTTATTTGATTAATTATGGATGCTACAGTTGTTGCCAATCAAGACTTTGAAATCCGTTCACATGTTTTCTGCAGTTTTCTTCCATCTAAAACCCCATTTCTTTCACATGCACATGATATGAATAAGTTTTTTATTTTATTCAAATTTCGTATTATAAAATTATGATCAATATCTATTGATTTTTTTAGTCTAAGAGAATCGGTTGGTACAGCTGATGCGTAAATTCTCTTCTCCGTTACTAATAATTCTCTTCTTCTTCTTCTTCTTCTTCTTCTTCTTTTGCGTAGAAGAAATGAAACAAAGCTTTTTTTTTTTTGAAATGAGAAATGAAACAAAGCTTAACTTTTCAAAATTGCTGTTTCTAGAGGATTTTGTCATTAAGTATAGTAATTATTGCGTTATTATCAAACATTTAAAAACTGCAACCTACTTTGAAACATAACTTTACAATTTTAATGCAGTTCATACCTCAATGCCTAATAGTCTTTAAAAAATTAAATGTTATTGCCTTGGACATGTTATTTGCTTTTACAAATAAAATTTTAACAAAAATTATCTTTTGAAAGTAAAAAATTTAATTTGGCTTCAGACTTTTTTATTTATCTCTAACACTAATCTTCTAACAATAGACATATATTATCTTTTTAAAACTACAGTTGATGAATTTATTATATGCTATAAGTCAAATAAGCCCATATGAGCAGGAGAAAAGCAGAAATTTATAATGCGAGGCACCTCAAAGAAGGGTTGTTAAAAGTGCAATAATACTAGTTCTAGGATCGGAATATTTCTAGTTGTCTTTCATTTCTCCAGACAGGAGAACACAATTAGCTTTTATGGGACCCTAAGACGGTCACCGTATAAACAAAAGGGCAACTTTGGTGGTACCAAGATTCTTTGTGTCACTCAAACTTTGTAGGCCAACTAGGTCAAACACAATCTGGTGTCCCTTTTCTTCATTCCCTAATGATCCCATCCTTTTGCATCCAACGTGAAACTGCGTAGTCATTTGTGACTAAACATATTTTTGATATTCCCACCACCATATGTTGTCATCACATCTCAAAAAATAGGATAAGCGGTATAGATGACATGTGTTTGTTAACGGAATATTGAAATTATATATTCACTATTCAAGCATATTGCAGCTCTAAAAAACACGTCATTTTCTCTACTTTTTTGCTATACAACCTATTTCTAAAATCTACTTTCTACAAACAAACACACTTTAAAGAAAGTAAAGAAAGCAATGATTCATCGTAGAGCACTGACTATGCATGATGCTATTAGTGTAGGAACAACTGTATGGATTCATTTCTGCTATATAAGCTTCTGTAATTTACAGTTAAGCATAACGAAAGCTATTAAAGGAACCTAATTTGCACAAAATCTAAATGCAATCTGCTGAAATTGCCAAGACATTAAGGATATTTTACCTACAGCTGCTGTTGCTAAATCGAAGCAAAATTGACAGAATCTCGGAGAACTGAGGGCGTTTTGATGGGGTGTTGTTCCAGCACTTTGTCATCAGAGATTCCAGGATTTGTGGGCAGTCTTTAGGAATATCGGGTCTTAGGCCACATGCAGCTATTCCAACCGCTGCTTGAACTGGAGAATACGCAGAATATGCTGCCTCGCCTGTTACCATCTCCCAAAGCACCATTCCAAAGCTATACACATTACTCATCCATGTCTCTGTAACGCTCTCCGGGTCAGCAGCAATAATCTATTTTCAGAACATAGAGAAGGGAAGAACATTACATATATAAGTCCTTGCAATTCTGTTGTAGATATTAATGAGGCAATCTCATGTAATAATTCACGTAGTTAATTGAAGGTTCATCAAGAAAATCACTATTGAGCTGCATTGAAGACACTTCATCTTGTCACGTAGTAAAGGAAATATGGTAAAAGTTGTGTCCAGACAGTGGCTTACAAATTAGGTATGAGGAAAAGAATCATAAATCATGCTTAAAGTTGAAAAAGATCCAACTGAGGGCTCCACCAAACGAACCATCTTGGCAGAAAGTTGCGCCACAACTATATAGATGCCGAGATGATTTGTTTAATGGGGAGCATATATAATTTTTTAGCTAATCCTCATTAAAATGTAAAGCAAAAACAATAATGAAAACATGTTTGCGCATGCTCAAACAATTATGTTGGGTAAGTGGCATAATGTCTTTATCAGCAAATAGTTGAACAATAAGAGAAATAGTTCCGCATACATTGACTGTAAACAATGTGCCTAAACATCCTAAGAGTCAAATAATTCTCACAAAAAAGTTATTTCTATTGCCAAGTATCAATAGCCATATCCAGATTAAACTGCAGCAGTTCATTAAGAGGGTAAATGCAACAGAAAATATACATACCAAATCAGTAAGTTCAAATGCGTAAACACAATTCACGTAAACAAAATAAGAAAACATCATCTGTATGCAAGCCAACTCAAAATATACCAATCCATCCTTCTGATTTGGCTGTGATGCCTTCGAACATCATTGAAAGAAATAAGCAAACCTACCAATTAAGCATTGGGCACATGGAAGTGAGATTGTTCCCAAAATGAAGTAGGATAAATTCCAAAAAATAGAAATCTGAAAAATAGTGCCGATAAAGGTCTCTAGCGTATGATGAGCAAACTGTATGAATTCCCCATGAGATTTAGAATTTTGAACCAATTGAGTGGCCATAATCTGCATACATAGTCATATCTAAAAGACCTGCCAACTAATGCAAAACTGTATATGCTATGAGTCATTTTATTTACTAAACTGAAATGCCTAAATGCAAGTAGCTAAAATGTATTTGGAAAAAGTTGGTACAAACCTCTGGAGCTAGCCAACGATATCCATCGGTTTCATACTCCATAGCCTCACCCACACTCTTGCAAGCAGTGACTATACCCATGTCCCCTAAACAAGCATTTCTGTGTCTGTCTAATAGAATCCTCTGTGTGTTCAGGTCTCTGTATGCAACACCATGATCATTTAAAAATTTAAGGCCTTCTGCAACATTCACAGCAATTCTTATTATTTCCCTTGTCTGAATCTTCTTGCTCTTTAGCATCAGCTCATTAACAGTTCCCCCTTCCATCAATTTGGTCACAACACACAAGCCATGATTGTCATCAACACAAATGCCACAAAATTGCAGAATGTTCTTATGGCCACAAGTCATTAACTCCAATAGATCTTTACGGAGCTCAAACTCATATGAGTTCCCTTTATCACACCCTTTGAGCTTCTCGATTCCAACCCTCTTGCCTTTATAAACCCCCTTAAAAGAATTCGGTACAATCTGATCAATAAATTCTAGATTATCAGAGTTCAATAGCCATCTACCAATTTGATCACCGCCTGATTGAATTGTTTGCCATTCATCAACTGATACAAGAAATGATGAAGTGGGCAATGGCATCTCAAGCTGAATGTTCATATTTGAATTCTCAAACCCATTTCTGTAATTCGGTTCATGGGGATCCTCTTCAATTTCACCAAATTCTCTACCTCTAGTATTCTCTTCTTGGCACCCACAAAGTCCGAATGAAAGCTTCACTGTTGTGGCTTTAGGTTTCTTTATAGCAGATTTTAAAGCACTTTCTATTCGGGTTTTGAACAGTTTCTCTTGTCCAGCTTGGACTAAAAGAAGAACCACCCCTAAAGTAAACCCCTTTTCAAAGATCTGTATCTTCTTGCAGCAAATGGAAGCACTATCTAATGCACCAGACATCACCGGCCACGAAATCAATGAATTACAAACAAAAGTAAGCTTGAAAACAGAACCATGTACCTCATCATCAGATACTTCTTGTATCATTATAGCAGGTTGATCATCCCCGGACGCCTGCTCTATCAACTTTATGTGAAGAAACACATCTTTCATATCAAACCCCGCCTGTGCATAACTAACCAAACACCAAAACATAACAGTGCACAAGATAAGTGAAAATGACCGAAAGAATTTCTCTTTTCTAATGCCAAGAACAAAAGAAGCATTAAGTAGTAAATTCCTTTCGAGGCACAGACAGACAGAAGGGCGAAAAAATAAAAACCCACCTCAAAAATGAAAGAGAAAGAAGAAATTTTGACTAGGACCACCAAAAACCTACTATTTCAACTACCTCAGAGATTCCATCTTTATCACATTTTCCCAGTAAACAATCAAAAAGCACAAATATGAAACCAAGTTTCGTATTCGAAGAAAACGAGAAGAAATTGTGACTATAAAACACGTACAAATTGTTGAAACAACAGATTTTTTTTATCCTTCTATATTGTAATTTAATGAATTCTGCAATCAACAGTACTTAAAGAGTATAGTACTCTCTATGCTTAATAATAAAACAAAAGAACAACAATCCATACTTCAATGCCCTCAAACAAAAACCCAAAATTCAAAACCAAACCTGAGAGGCAAAGAATCATAGTGCTTCCTCATATTAGATACCAACTTCTCTGGCAACTGACTTCCAGGGTACAACTGTGTCAAGTTCCGTACAACACTAGCCCATACAACCTTCCGACAACTCTCGCCAGTGTTCTTACTGTTACCAAGCTGTGAAGCTTGGAAATGTAACTGCACCTCACGCGGCGAGTCAAGATTCAGCGAGTTCTTGAGAGAGGCAATCGCTTCAGAAACATTTCGACTGAGTTTCTGAAACCGTTTCTGCATAGCAGAGGAAGGAAAGGTGGTATCTTTAATTGACGAGTTAGAAGAAGAAGAAGTTGAAGTAGCAGTGGCGGTTTGTGGTGGTAATGTTGATTCTGATCTGTCTTGGGTTCGCATCAAGACTTGTTCCACCATGTCCTCGTCAGTGCTGGCTCGGCTAGACCAGCACTCCAAAGCTGCAGCCATGATGGTTGTGAATGATCTGATTGTGTTGGGGTTTGAGAGTGAAGAGTGTGTGTGTGCGTGTGAAGGGGTTGGGATGGGTGGGTGTGGTTAAGGTGAGGTGGGTGAGGACATGTTATTGGGTCCGTTGTGATTTTTAAGGTTCTGACAGGAAAACGAAGACAGGACAGGGAGTGGGGGAGGGGTGTGGTGCTGGTTTGGTTGGTTTGAGAGGGTGATGCTTTGTATTAAATAATTATATAGAGAAGAGGGTTGATGAATGATTGGGTGAATTCCCTGACAGTCCCTATGGTTTGTTGCTATCTTTGTCGATATCCCTACATTTTCAAAAAGTTCTGGTTTAGTTTTTGAGTCAAGCACTTATTAGTTAAATATAACGAATGATTAGAATTGTCCTTTCTCATCCTTAAAATTCACTATCTCCCATTCACATTTGTCTTCTCCTATTTGTATCTCTCTCCTCTAAATCTCTCTCATGGCCTTTTATGACCCCTTAAAACTAAAAATCAGCAAAAATATCTATTTCTCGAAGGACCTATACTAAGTTAAAACAAAAAGATCCACCTTTTGAAGTACAACCAAAAAAAATATTCATAAAACTACAAACGGTTCGACCTACGTTGTCAAGAAAAAAACTTTCACAAAATTCAAATCTATACTATATTAAAAAATAAGGATGTTAAAAAACAAAAAAAGATTGGATTACCCTTAGTCAAAAGTTTAGATTACTATAATTACTCAAAATTATTGCCTTATATATTAAAACTAAACTTTTTCCATACTTTTGCGATTTCACCTTAAATAAGTTAGGTTGACTAGAACTCTATTATATTAAAATTTTTCAATGACTAAATTCATGTAATTATTAAACTAATGTTATTTTGATTTAACATTATTATCAAGTCCTTATAATTTTAAGAGTTAACTCCTTTGCCGTCCCTATGGTATAATGTAATATTCTCTGTGAAGTGTTTTCGAAAAGCTCCTAGTAACTCTTGCTAGGGATTGCATAGGAGCTTTTTAGGGACCACATATGAGATTTTTAGTGACCGCAAATGAGTTTTGTAGGGACCTCTGTCACGACCCATTCCCGGGATCCGTGACCGGCGTACGAGGTGAACCGTCTATGAGAGCCTGGCTCATCTCGCACAAGCCTCAATATACCGAAACTTTTACCCAAAATCATATTTAATAAAATATGATAAAAAACAATTAAAGGTTTAAACATCATTTATTAAAACAAAACATAATATAAATTTGTGCAGAAATAATTTCAAATTAAACATTTGAAATACCAAATACAATAACAAAAACTAAAACAAATCTCACAAGAAGCCTGGTGTGGAGCCTCTACTAATCATACAATGTGGCCCAATCAAAAAGGCACTGACCGCAACGTCAGGATACCTCACTGAGCATCAAATGTCAACGATCATAATTCCCAATAGTCACATGCAAGATGGTAATAAACAGGGGACAAAACAAACAAAGAAAGGGGGTCAAGCCCAGTGAGTGAGGGACAACACTCCAGATTGCCTCATACATGCCTCACAAAGACTGTTTTGAAACAGTTCAAAAATACCACATGCAAATATAGTCAACATGTACATATATATACACGTTATACAATAGTAGTCTTTCGAAAATTATTTCTAAAATTGCTCGCAATCAAAGCAAACAACATACACGAAATCATTCATGAGTTTATCAAAAACTTTCATGAATATTTCTAAAATCTTTCCAATATTTCTTCAAAACTCATCAAACTAGTCCCTCGAGTATGATAATATACAAACTAGTCCCTCGAGTCTGATAATATACAAACGACTACTCCAAGTAGTTAGATTCCTCAAACGAGCTCCCGAGCTCTCTGAATTTACAATTTTAACTAATTTCCTCGAAATTATAAATTTACACCTAAATTCTCAAAATTTACAAATATACTCCAAACTTTCCAAAATTAAAAATCTGGATATTGATTTCCCAAAATTTCAAAAATATAAATCTCAAAACTTTATTCTCAAAAATACCGAAATTTCGATTCGGCCGACAAAAATCGAAACCAAATATACCTATGGGTTCATCTCAACCTCAGGAACATTAATCCATCAATAATTTCCTCAAACAACCAACAAAATCATCAGAAATCAACCGAACCCGAACATAACCTTAGCCATTCAAAGAACTCATCATTTCTTCTGATTTCAAGCTAGATTTATGTTAATCTAACCTCCAACAATCATAATCTAACAACCTACAACATCCATTTCAACAGAATCATACAAAATATGAAACCCATTTCAATTTCGGCCAAAAATGGATTTATGAAATTTAATGCATGAAATGGATGAAAGGAAGAGATTAGAACTGAAATCTTACCTCCAGAGACGTGTAGGAATGTTGGGGAACCGTTGGGAGGCAAGATACCTCACTGAGCATCAAATGTGAACAATCATAATCCCCAATAGTCACCTGCAAGATGATAATAAACAGGGGACAAAACAAACAAAGAAAAAGGGGTCAAACCCAGTGAGAAAAATTACTCTAGATTGCCTCATACGTGCCTCACAAAGAATGTTTTAAAAACAGTTTCGAAAATACCACTTGCAAATATAGTCAACATATACATATATATACACGTTACTTACATAGTAGCAGTTCAAAACCATTTCAAAATCGTTCACAATCAAAGCAAACAACATACATGAAATCATTCATGAGTTAATCAAAATCTTTCATGAATATTTCTAAAAGCTTTCCAAAATTTCTTCAAAGCT
>CAODLS013332011.1:0-13916 GCA_948243855.1 Flueggea neowawraea | reverse complement strand
TTGATAACCTGAGAAAAGATGAACAATAACAAAGATAGCTAATAGGAATTCTAGAGCCTATCTCTCTCCTAAGCCAAAAGGCCAAAATCAATAACCAAACAGACTAATTCCTCCCTCCTACTCTCCTCCCTCACATCCCTTATATACTACTCATAAACTAACTAATTATGCCCCCTCCCCAAGCAAGAGAATAATTGTACTAATACAAATATTAACACCAATACTAATAGCTATCACAAATTATTCCTTCCAATCCTGTGACCTATCACAAGCACATGAATTAAGCACAAAGCATAAGTAAAACTTGAACTTGAATATTTTTATCTTCCATAACATAAATACAAGTGCCTCCACAATGAATATATAACCATGTGATAATAACAATGAGAATACACAATACTTTCAATAACAATACATATCTAGCCAAAAAAGGGAGTCTTAAGGAACAAATTATTTCATGACCAAACAAAAAGATAACAAAAGCCAAAAATGGTGAGATGGCAGAATAGCAAGAAAAGCAATGCATCTAAAGCAATACAATCAACTTTTCTTGAATTATCCCTGTAATTAACAGCCAAGTCTACTTCATTAGTATTAACAAATTGACAGGAAATGAATTATTTCTATCTCAAGGCAGAATACAAGAGAAACAGAACATGTGAAACAAATTCAAGAGTTAAAGTCTAATAATGACATACTGGATTTCCACCAGAGCCAAGATAATACAGAAAATTCAAATACCAGATTTACCAGTGCCATGAAGGAAGTAAAATGTAAATGATAAAAAAGAAAGAAAGAAACATCCATCTTTTCATTTTCAAACAAATTAGTTGCGAATTGAAAATTTAATAAAGAGACACAATACCTCAAGTCGAGCATTCAGTTTATCTGGATAAACTTTTGTGACCTCTGATTGCGACAAACCTAGCATATATTTTCTCAATTAGGTGGGAAGGAGTTCAAAATAAAAAGCTTTAGGGAGCTTCAGATAAATTAGTTGAAGGACTGATAACTAGCACAATGTAGACAAGATTTTTTTTCAGAATGTGATATAAGGAAGTAGTATTAACAAAGATGAAATAACTGACCTTCAGAGCTTTCTAACGGGGGCATCCCCGAGAAAGATTCTTCATTGGTAATACAACCTAAAGTCTTCCCGGTGTCTGCAACAATGTGTAGTTTACTCTTCTTACCTGCAAGAAGACCCTCAACCTCCATTACTTCTTCATCAGTTGCAGGAACTAATCTCCCATCTCCTTCCACCTGAACATTTAAGAGCACATCAATGCACCAAAATAGGCTTCTGAAATTCAATTATATACGGGAACACTCCTTTCAAATTTAATTTAAATCAAAACAAATCTCTATCACAGCAGTGTCATAATAAAAACGTTTATGCCGAAAGAAAAAATCCACTTGATGCCCATACACTAGAATATCATAAAAAACGAAACGAAACGAATCGAATCGTTCAATATTATACCCGAACAAGCTTGTAAACAACAGGGTTGGCAATCTTCTTGACTGAAGGAAAAGAACAGCTACTTTTCTCAATCCCGCCTTTTTTAAACTTTCCTTCGGCATTCCCCTCAACTCCAACCTCTGTTTCCATGGAAAATCCAACACATGCAACTCAAATACACAAACTGAAAACCGAAAACAAGAAACACAAAACATAAACAACATGCAATGAAAAGAATAAATTTTCTCTCTGGAAGTAGAACCTCATCCACCACATGAATTCAGCAAATTAGACAGAACAAAATGAGAAAACAAACGAAACACCTCCGTAAAAATCAATTTTACTCTTCAAACAAGAAATCACATGAATATCTTACAAATCACCTAATCCACATGTCAAAACCAAAACTTTCTATATACTCCATATTCCCAACCAAAACAAAGCTAACTTTGAATAGTTCAAACATTCACAGAAAAAGAAACTTACAAATTAAGCAGCAAAAAATCCATTTCAATCCAAAACAGAACCAAACTAAACTCACTCCAAACGCCAAAACCTTCTCTACATGGATCTAAATATAACTGCAAATTTGCACTAATCACAATGCATTACAAAGCCAAATTCATCCTAAATTCCATGCTTAAAGAAACAAATTTCGAAACAATCATTCATAAGAATTGCATTATTAGCTCAACTGAACTAACTGCCGCTAGTAGCAAGCCTGCATGCTAATCTCATGTGTATTGAACAAATAAAAAATTTGCAAATGAAAGCAAAATAATCAGAATGAAGCGAGCTATGAACTCACCATAGGATGGTAGCCAAGTCGACTCAGTTCGCCGGAACAGGACAATTTCGCAGAGAGCGGAAGAGAAACTTAATGAATACGAAAGGAGTGTTTGGGGGTTCAGTGTGAAAAAATGTTTTTTTGGTTTCGGGCTTTTTTTTTTTGGCTCGCTTTCCCAGTACGCTGTGTTTACTGCGATACAGTTTCGGATTCGAAACTTTCTCTCTGCTGCTTCTATTTTTGTGAAGGCGCGTGGGGTCCGGATACTTTTAAAAAGTCATCACTTAATAACCACGATTGGACGAAAAATGTATAAATCAAAATTCTTCTGATACGCTAGCTAATTAGAGCTCTAAATTATGTATCGGAAGAAGATTTCAAGTTCACAAAAATTAGGCTCGTTTGATAATAAAAATATATATTATATTTTATAAAACATATAACATATTTTGTATAATTAATTTTATTAAAAAATATGTCATTTTTTATTTTTAACTATTTATTTATCTCTAATCATTATAAAACGTATTAAATATATTATATTTTCTTTCTTTCCAAACAAGCCCATTAAGTTTATAATTGCTAAAAAAATGTATATATGAAGTTATTGAATCAACCAAATTTCGAATTAATAACTAACTAATGTTACATCCAAACGTTATCCCAAAATATCACGAATATAGTTTCAATTAAAACAATTGACATCGAATTGGAAAAAAAATCAAAACTTCGAATCAAACCAACCAAATGAATCATGGCTGCATTTTTTATTTTTTTATTAATTAATTGTTTACAGTAATTGTTTTGCCCATTATTAATATTTTATATCTTATCTCTATAATTTACTCTCTTGAAAATGTACATACATGCACAATTTATTCTTTCAACAAAAATATCCAAAGTGGATTGTGTAAAATTAGTGAAACACAAAATTACTAGAGACAATTAATTTTGCTTTATTGTTTATTTATTTGAAATAAAAGTTAGATAAACATTGATGGAGTGAAGGAACAATCCATCTGACATGTCGTTCCCTTTGTCCTGTGCATTTGTTACATATGTCCTGGTCCCGTTGTAACCACCCACCCACCTCCGGCCACAGCCAGTGTAACGACTATATTGCTTTTCAAAGTTCTAAATGCCCCACAGTCCACTTTTCTTTGCGCCTGGCTCGTGGGCTTAGAGGTACAGCCTCTGGCCTTACAAAAATACGCTATTCTATGGTTTAGAGCAAGCATAAGAACTGTCAGTCTTTGAATTTTTTCAATATTTGGTCTATTAATTTGCAATTTTCATCTTCCTGCGTCACTCAATTTTCCGAAATCAAACAATTGCAAAACATTCAACTTCAAACATTTTTTTTTTATCCCGCACATAACTTCATACATGCTCCACTGGAAAGTGTTTAAGGCAATTCCACTGGCAATAAGTTATAATTCTATTGGTAGCAAAACATAGAACTTTAAGATGCTGTAATCCTTAACTTTAACTAATAAGCTTAAGAAGATCGGATGCTAAAAGTTCAAGCGCCTATGCTTACTCTACAATCTCAATCCTGATCACTTCGTAACAAAAGACTTGACTTGAAATGCAGCAGCAACCTGCAAATTCTCCAGAAAGCAAAGCCCATCAATCACAAAATGAGACCCAAAACTACAATTGATTCATTTTTCACAGGACATCCCCTCAATGCCACCTTCCATGAATAATGAATTCAATCAAGCCACGGCAAGCAATAAAAATAATAAAAGGGCAACATACCATAAATCAAACATGCAGTGACCAAAGCCGAAGCAATTGTGCCCCAGTGGTAGCACTCACTGGTTTACGCAGGCGTCTCGGGGTCGAATTGGCATGCGGTGGGTGTGTTTCTCGTCTCCTCTTTGTGGGTGAGTTGAGCCCGTAAAAAAAAAACATGCAGTAATCAAAAGTGAGTTAACCAGTAAAAGAACCGTAAAGAGATTTTGAAGTCATGACCAAAGTGGCTAAGATGTGAATGCTCATGTAGGAGCTTCCGAACTCCATGAACTACTGAAATAAGAATTCAAGGAGAACTATAAACTCCAAACATTCAATCTAAGCATTGTTCAGGGACTCACTTAACCCATCACTTGTATTGGGCAAGAGAGGAATGTATCAATGCTAAACACACAAAAAAAAACACCACAAATCTTCGACTTCAACATAAACTTATTAATTTGTTAACTTCAAGATCGTGATCATGTGGGAGATCCTAAACTCCAAGTGACCAAATACAGTGCAAAAAGAGCCTTAAGAACTCCAAACCCTCATGTCAGCATCGTCGATTATGACCCACTCAACCCCGATCATCGTTAAGTGGCTGATAAAGTAACTAAAACGATGCTAATTACAAGTCATCCGTAGATTTCTCTTGGAAACAAGTAAATGCCCAGGTCATAATAATCGTAAGAGATAAGGAAAACAGAACATAAACTAATCACATACATACATGTACCTGTGTAAAATTACAATGAGTTTGGCCACCACGAGAAATCAAGGCGAGCATGCGACATTGAATACAGATAATTTTTGGTCAATTTTGTGGGATCGAACCAAAATGGAAAGATTTTTTTTTTGATCGGTAGAGTGGAAAGAAGATTGGTGTGGAAGATAACCGAAGAAGTGGTTCGAGTATGGCTTGGTACTGATAAATGAACGATGTTACCGCGAAAGGATTCGGAAATAAGTTTTTTGACGGTAGGATTGAGAGACCGACAACTGGCACAACTTCTAGGAAAATTCTGGTTTTTATCCATCTGTAAAGAGGGAAAAAGTGAGTTTAATGAGTAATTGATATGATTTATTTATGGAAAAAACAACGGAAATACTAGAGTGGGCCAGTGGGGTACTATACATCGGAATAGCTACTCTTAAAATAATAAGTCACTTGAGGATAGATCAAGCATGCGTAACTTTTGAGTCTGAAGTTTTAACTTCAACCTTTTTGTAACAAAAGAAAATGAATAAAATCATAATTAAAAATACAGAAAAAATTTAAAAGTATAATATCTAACAAAATCAACTGTATATTGGTTGTTAATAATGGAGGGAATTGAATCTATAAGATTTTTTTATAACATAAATTATTTTCTCATACTAAAAATTAAACGCACAACTCTTTAATGTTAGAGTTTTTTCCATTATTAATGAGTTCATTCCAGCCGACTTCACTAATAGTGGGGGTACACCTATACCCCCTTCCGCCCTCACAAACCCTAATCCCCTGCCACCCTTCTCCTACTGCAAGCCTACAACTCCTTTGAAACAAGGACAATGCACCAGGGAAGAGAAAACATCGAGACAACGATTTTTTTTAAATAATGTCTTTAGCGAACGACATGTCGTTTGCTGAGGACAAAAAAAATTAAAACAACTCTAGGACTGTCGAGGAGCAACGACCCATTTCACTCCATTTCTCACTCTCTCGTCTCTTCCTAAGCAAAATCGCAGAGCAGGTGGTCCAGATCAACTCACCACCACCTTTCACGGCCTTCTTCTTATCGTCCGACATTATTTTCCTTCCAGTAAGTCGAACTCTTTCAACTATTGTTTCCTTTTCTTTGATATCAACTAATTTAGGGTTTTTTTTATTGTTAGGTTTAGATTAAATTGAATTAGATTGTTGAGTTATAGTGTTATAGCATAATTTCAGTTGTGATTTACTCAATTTTGTTGTTGAATTGACTTGAGTTGTATTTATTTGAGCGAGATTCAGATTTGTTATATTGCTTTGGTAGGTTTGTTAAATGGGTAGTGATTGGATTTGGAGGGACTGAAAAACACCGAAGCATCAAGTATCATTGTTGAATTTGTTTGCTCCGTGTCAGTAAGTTTGCTCCTTTTAGGCCTTGTTTTTTTCCCTAATTTTTGTTAATTAGGAAAAATATTTATACAGATTGTTGAGACTTGTTGTATTTTAATTGAGACTTAAATATTTTTTTATGTTCAATTTGATAAGTTGTTGTTTATAAAAATAGAATGAGAATATCTTTCAAAAAGGCCTATAAGTTTAGTTGAGTCGCATAATATTGAGCAACAGCCACAAACTTATATATATAGCTTGATTTGTACTTTTTTATATTTTAAAATATCTTTAATATAATTTTTTCGTACTATATATATATATATATGGCTAAATAAATTTAAAAAACATGAACTTTAGTCAATTAATTAAAAAATTAAGAACTTTTAATTTTGTTTCAAAAAAATATGAACTTTAACTATCATAACAATTGTATCATCAGTTAGTTTGGGGTTAATTTTTTCATATACTTTAATGACATGACAGTTTACGTGGTATTTGACGAATAAATATTTTATGACGTGACTTTTATTTATTAAAAAAATTAACTAACCTACAAAGAAAGATAATTTTTCATGATGAGAATTTTTTATGATCTATATTTTGTTAATTAAAAACTTAATTAAATTAGTGAAAAAATAATTTTTTATTACAATTAATTTTTATGGGGTGACTTTTTTGATTAAAAAATTAATTAAATTCCAAAAAGTTAATTTTTTATGATGTCATTTAAAGAAGATTATTTACAATCTATTTATCATTTGAAAAGTATGTTTGCTAGTCAAAAATATTTTTGGCCAAATTTTTTATTCTTTTATTTTTTATAATTTTTTTTTAAAAAAATCTAAAACTAAACAGCTCCAAAATGTATTAATGTCATTTCTACAAATAATAAAAAATAGACATGAATTTCTCTTTTAGAATTACATTGATGTCTTTAAAGAAAAAACCATACTCAATATAAAGAAAAAAAAATCATATTTGCGAAGAGAGAAGAATTTTGTAATAAATGGAAAATGGATACACTACGTGTGAGAAGTGTCATAAAATTTACAATTTTTTTCTCTAGCTTATTGTTTTTTTTAAAACTTATAGATTTATTTATTATCAAGAACTTACAAGCTCTTGATATTTATAAACACATTCTTATACTTTTAATGTTTACACATTTTTATTTCTTATATTTTTGAGAAATGTCTTTTGGTGTTAGTTTCCATTTTCATACCAATTTCAATTAATTAATATCATAAACATTGATTAATTAATTATTTATACAGTAAATAATAAATTAAGATACAATATCTAATTTTTTCATAAAAAATAATTCTTCATAAAAATTTAACTTCATTTTTATAAGTTAGTTAATTTTTTTAATACATAAAAGTCATATCACAAAATATTTACATGTCAAATTTCATGTGGACTATCGCGTCAGCAAAGTAGACAAAAAAGTTAACCCCAAACTAATTGATGACACAATTATTATAGTAGTTAAATTTTATTATTTTTTGAGGCCAAATTAAAAATTCGTGATATTTTTGTTAATTTGACTAAAGTTCATTTTTTTAATTTATTTAGCATATATATATATATATATATATATCGGTATTGTTTTTGTTGCAAAATAAAATCATTTTAGTTAATCCTAGTTCAACTCCACGTCCGGACATTTCTAGCTACGCCACTGAATGAACTACAAATCCATTGGTTTGTGGGACTGTTAATTTTTTTAAAACAAATGTAAGTTATTTTCTTCGCTCTAATGAAAATTAAACTTGCAACTATTTAGTGTTGAATATGACTTCAGTGCCAATTAATTACAATAAGTTACAAGTTTATTCTCTTAATCATTTTTCTTTGAGTTCTCACATATGCTACATCAAGGCCACTCTTCCAATTTTGTTAATACTTTCTCATTTGGCCAAGATAGAAAAAACTATGGGCAACATTAATGTGTCACTCTTTTAGTGTATAATTGCCATGTCTCATAAGCAATTTATTAAAATCTTCCTTCATTAAACTCTTTGTCTTAATGGTTATATTTTTCTTTATATTCCATCACATGATCTACATTCACTTTACTCCTCATTTAATTTATTTATAATATATAATTTATAATAAATATATTTATTTAACATTCCAATTTCATACCTTTATCTAAAATAAATTACATTTTCAAATATTTTAAATTATTTTGAAGAAATTATTTATGCAAATTTTTGGAAAATAATATTTTTCATAAGTTACTGTCGAGTGAATAAATATGAAAAAAATTAGTAAGTTAAAAAAATAACTACGTTCAAAGTCCAAAAATAATAAAATACATTAAACAAAATGATAAATAAACTAATTTTTGTCTTCAGTCTTTCCAAAAATATCCAACCAAATTTGAACGAAAATGATGAAAAAAGGCAATAAAAATTAAAAAAATAAAATCATTAAAAATTTTAAAAAATAGCAACACACCTTTTGTAAAGGTTAAAACCGTTGCAAAAGGTGTAAAAAAAATAGAACTGTTCTAAAAGGTCTAGTGGTAGTGGATCATATCATAGCATGCATCCAGTGTAGACTAAACGTATACTATCCTATAAGGAATGTATGAGGAGAGAGCACAATAGACCCTTTATTGAGTTCCCTTTAATATTGCCCTAACTCAATCACTTTTTCTTTGTATTAACATGTACTAAACTTGCAGAATTATTGGGGTTGAAGATATTTTGAGATAAATTTAATAAATTTTAATAAATTTGATAAATTACATAATAAAAAATAAAAAGAGTGACATGTTTTTTCAAACAAATAAATTAGGGCTGGTAATTTTCGACAAGACCCAATTACACGACTCAACATGAAGTTAAACTTATTTGGGTTGACCATAAACGGGTTCGGGTCATAAACGGACACACAAAAAAGTGCGTTCAACCTGTTTATGACCCATTTAACCCGTCTATTTAATCGAGTTAATGGGTTACTCAACCCGTTTACAACTCGCAGACCCGTTTACTTAATTTCTTTTATGAAATATTTAATTTATTATTCTTATTATATGTATTGATATATATATATATATATATATATTGTATTAAATAGGTGCAAGGAAAGAAGATATATAGATTATTAAAAATGATAGTTATGTTTATGTATGAAGGAATCTTATACCGGTTTAACTAATAAATAATATAATAAATAGGTTCGACTTACTAACCTTGATTCCAGTGGGAGCTTGCAACGGAGCAGGACCAGTTTTATATTGGTCTTGCGAGCAAACCACGGTTAAAATGTCAACGGGAGTGCTCGACTATTTCGAAATCTAGATGTCACACGTGATCTATGCAGGACTCGTGACAAGAGGTCGAACCTCTCTCTCTCTCCTGGTTGAGAGCTCTTTCGCTCTCTCTCTCTCTTTTTGTGTGTGTTGGTGTTGAATGAGATGAAGGAGCAAAGCTCCTTCTATGAGCCTCTAACGGGTTAACGGGTCAAATGGGCCCAACGGGCTCATTTCATCCCTAACTCAATTAGGCTTGTCAATTGGTCTCGGTTCACGTCCCGGTTCATACCTCGACTGACCGAGTTCGGCTCAGCCGTCATGGGCGGACCGCATTTTCCAACACATGCACTATAATCTTGGTTTAACTTAATTAAGACAATAACTCCGATACATGTTATTGTTTAGATACCAGTGTACGTGGCAGAAATAACGCCAAGGAACATTCGTGGGGTACTTACATCTGCTAATAAGACAATAAATTTTAATAGGACCGTAAATTCCTTTGAAGTTTGAATTCCTGTACTTGAATGTTAGCTAAAAAGGATCTTTCTTTTGGTGAATTTCACAGTTTCTGATAAGTTTTGCATTTGCTATAGTCTATTGCCTTGGAAATGTTGTTTCGTGGAGTGCTTTGGCCTTAATAAGTAAACTTTTTGTTTTTTAACTTGAACTGAATTGAACATTGTAGGAAATTTTAAAATTGACACTTGCTGTTTTTCTTGATTTAATTTTAGGCGGTATTCCATGTGCGTTGCACATCGCAGGGATATTCTTCTTTCCGGAATCTGCCAGATGGTTGGTAAGTCTCAAGACGTGTTTTTTTTTTCCATAAAGAGTAGCTGAACATCATAGAAATAAGAGCATTAATCGGACTATTTAGGTTAGTATTTGAACTATCAAACTAACGGTTGGTTGGTCCTCAGTGCTCTTTTCTTTAAATACTTTTTCATGTATAGATGCGAAGTCAATAATGTTATGGTATTCTTGAAAAAAATAATATTTGTTGATATGAAGAACATGTGAATATCCTAATTTTCAAAATAGTTATCTATTTTTATTAAAAAAAACATTGCCATATTCTAGAATTAGGCTGACGAAAAACAAATAGTTCTAAAACTTTTTCAATTTATTTTTTCTCTCTAAATATCAAATAATGCAGCAATGATGTGAAAAATCGTCCTCTTGTGTTCTTCACGCAAAGCTTGGTCGAGAAAAAGAACTGGAACAAACTCTGCAGCGTTTCCGAGGAAAGAACGTTGATATTTCTCAAGAAGCATCAGAAATTAGAGTAGAATTCTAATATATTTTAATTTTTACAGAAAGAATTTACATTTTCTTGTCTGGTTCATTTGACTTGAAATCTAATTTAATCAGAAAATATTGTCACCAATTTTCCATTTTTTTACAAGAAGATTTGAATCCTGAAACTCTTAATTGATGACACGCCGAATCACAAGCTAACCTAACTTCAAGTTACTGATATAAACTTTTATTAATTTCGTATCAAAATTATACAGAGACGTTTGAAAGGGATGCGAAATCTAGAATTTCAGACTTGTTCAAGCTAAGATACGCTTATGCTCTTACTTTAAAATCCCAAACAAAATTCACTAAGAAAAAACTATGGCTATATTTAGTTTAGAAAACAATTTTCTATTTTCTGTTTTTATTTTGTTTTTATTTTTTGAAAATAAAAAACATTTAAAAAATATGTTTGTTAATAATTTTTTTTGAACAGATTTTTCATTTCTTCATTTATGTTTTCTAGTTTTTTAAAAAATAATAGAAAATTTTCTCAACTAAATAGTTCTTATGCTTTTTTTTCCCTTCTAATCTCAAGTTGTATGTGTTACCTACTTCAGGTTGGCATTGGTTTAATGGTAATAACACAATTTGGAGGGGAGAGAGCAATTATGTATTTTGCCGGCTCCATATTTGACAAATCTGGTAAAGTAAAGAATTTTTTTGATTTTTTTAAAAAAGGATCGATGATAATATCATTTTTTAAGCTTAATGCGAAGCGCAATAAGGGGCATATTTTACCATTTAGGTCGCATTTTCACTTGGTCAACTACTTCAGTAATGACAATGATTTTCAATTATTTGCAGAACTGAGCACTAATTATCATGCATATTTGATGTTTGACAGGTTTTTCGAGCAAGATAAGTTTAATATCAATGAGTCTTATTCAGGTTACAACTTTACTTCAACGATTACTATATGTAGAGCTGGGAGTATATGTCAATTTCTTATCAAACGTGAAATTATTTTCTTTTTGCAGATTCCAACAGTTATTGCATCTACAATCTTGACAGACAAATCTGGAAGGCGACCTCTTCTCCTGGTAAGAACGATAAACCAATTTCTATTTTGAACTTTGTAAATCTTAATATTAAAAGAGAACAACTAGACGATCTTTGAATAATTTTATTTACTCTCACTAGAAATCGAACACTCTACCTTTAATATTGAAGATAATTTTAGTACGAACGAATTATCTGTTGACATCATATTAATGCATATTTTAGGATGGTTTTTCTTTTAAGTACCATCACCCAAATGCCATATTCTAGATGCTAAAGTGTATTCTGAATGCTTTAGGTTTCTTGCCTCGCATGTGCTTAACTTGCATCCTGATCGGATTAGGATTCTCCTTGCAGGTTTTTCTTTTGTCGTAATAGAGAAATGTTATATTTCTTATTTAAGATTTTTATTTGTACTTTCTAATTATTAATTCTCTAAAAATACATTATATTATTACAAGCAGGCTCTCCATTCGGCGAGCACAGTTACCCCTATCATTGTCTACATTGGCATGTTGGTATAAACTCGAACTAAAATTTTCTAAAAAGATTATATATAAACTAATAAAAGAAGAGATATATTACAAGTTTTAAATTAAAATATGTTCTGTGCTTTACAAGATATTAGTTAATATTTGACAGGGTTTTACTGCGACCTATGTAATAGGCATAGCAGGATTACCATATGTTATAATGTCTGAGGTATTTAAGTATTTTTTTGAATTTCAAATATGTTGATTTTATAATTTTATGCAAATAAAATAAATTAATAGACTAGAAAATTTTCTTGTTTCAGATTTTCCCTGTTAATGTAAAAGGTACTGCTGGAAGTTTGTTGATTCTAATCAGCTGGTTATGCACTTGGATCGTTTCATACTCTTTCAATTTCATGATGGATTGGAGCTCGGCTGGTAAGTTTAATCCAAAAATTAGTAACAACAAATTCTAAATCTCAAAGTTGACAATAAAAACATTTTTAAAATTTGAAAATTTTCAATTAACGAATTTTAAACGTCGTAATCAATAATACACACATTTTCTCGCTCGAACTATTATGAAGGAATTTATTTTCTTTGTCATTGCTTAAAAATAGGAACATTTTTGTTCATTTTTTGGAGTTTGCGGATTTGGAGTTCTTTTCATCGGGAAGATGGTGCCAGAGACCAAAGGAAGAAATTTAGAAGAACTACAAGCGTCAATTACAGACTTTTTTTTGTACTGGTAAAAATTTTCCACTATTTGTCATTCAAGATTGTTGAAAGGAATTTATTGTTCCCTAAGCCAATCAAGTGGATATCAATATTATGGTCATCTTATTAATAAAAAAACGTTTTATTATTATATTGTTTGCATGTTTACTTTATAATTATGCTTTAACATGACCAACGACCGTAGACACTAATGTAAGAGGCTTACATGTCGCCATTGCTAGCCTCAAATCTTTTTAGAAGGTTGAAACATTTTTTCAGTTCTTCTAGTTAAGGTCCACAGGTGATTGATGATAGGACGTTTTTGAAAGTTTCAAAAATTTCAGGCAAGCGAATTAACTGAGAATTCAAGGCCTATATATAGAGAGATATGAGAATATTTACGGCATATTTCTCCCATCAAAAAATATTTTATTATATGCCATTAACCTGTTAATGTGTGTCTTTAGCTTAATCGATCACACTTAATATAGTTGAACCGCCATTATGTGAAAGATTAATCTAACATAATGATCATACAAATCAAGCTCATGAATACTTGTGGCACAACATATGCACTTGGATCGACTTTCTATGAGATCAATACATGGACTAACATAATAAGTGAATAAGTGATTCTCACGATAGTTGAATCGTTAATTATATCCTCAAACTTGAAACCACGATAGATTTCTACATTAATGAGTGCATGTTTGGCAACATACTTCAAATTCTTGACTATTATCGAATATAGAATCTTGAATGGTGAACAGTATATCTGTGATGACCCTTTCCTGGACCATGACCAGCATACAAGACGAGCCGTTTATGGAAACCCCGCCCATCTCGTACAAGCCTCAAATAACAAAACCAAAACTAATTTACTGAAAACAATACTAAAACCATTTTCAAGGTTAGTGATTAGAAATTCAAATTTAATTAACGTAATACCCCGAATAATTTTTATAATTATTTTTGGGATAATTATATTTGGAGTAATTATTTTGAATAATTATTGGTGGATAATTAGTTTTGGGAATAATTATTTTTGGATAATTATTTGTGGAATAATTATTTTTAAATAA
>CAODLS013331345.1:0-17463 GCA_948243855.1 Flueggea neowawraea | reverse complement strand
TGGAAACCCTGACGATTCAACTGCTTGATGGCAACATCCATCTTTGAATCAGAACCGTTAATTCCATTATCAACCCGAACAACCCCTCTAAAGACACACCCAAAACCACCCTCCCCAATCATCAGAGCTCTACTAAACCCTCTAGTGGCAGCTTTCAGCTCCGAGAAACTGAACACCTTCAGATCATTAGCTCTTCTCTGAGTCAAAAACTCGTGAAACACCACCGAGTCTGACAAGTCCCTGGACGAGTGGCACTCGGAGTCAAACTCAGACCTTCTCGTATCAAAACTACTTGAAGCCACACTTAGCGACCTTACCCACGAAACCCTGGAAGCCCTCGAAACCCCGCTGCCGCCATAATAGCTCCCATCCTCGTCTTCCCTTCTCTCGCCATTACTAAAATGAAAACACTTCATTTCTTCTCTAAAAAACCTCTTTTCAAGACCAATTACGGTTTCTGACTGTCAATTCGATCTAACAACCAAGATATTTGATATTTGAAGAAAGTTTAGAACTTTATAAACTCTTAGAAAAAGTTAGAGGTAGAAGAGGTCAAAGGGTAGGTGGAGGAGGAGAGAAATGAATAAAAAAAGAGAAACAAAGAAACGGGTTGTGATTGGAGGCGGGATTGGTCGTCGTCGGAGGTGGTGGTGGTGGATCATTGGAGTCAGAGAGTGGATCACGGGAAGAGACTGTGGAGTGGTGGCCGAGACTTGTGTGTCTTGTAGTGTTGAAACTGTCTTGTAAACGTCGGAGGTTTATAATTCATAACTGTAAGGAGGCCCATTAATGCGCGCCGGGGGTCCTGTAATCGGAAAGTTTGGCAGTTGTTGTGGTCTAATGGGAAAGACAAATAGTGGAATTCTTACATTTGATCACTTTTTTAGTCTATTGTAATAATAGTTTACGTCGTAAAATAATTTCCAAAAAAGACGACCTAGTAAATTAAATTTTTTATCAAATTTTATTGAAAATGTTGTTTTTCAGTTTAGCAATGTCCATGGATAAACTAATATGCTTTATAATTTGTGTAAATTATGTCATACATCACAAAAATTTTACAAAATTTGTTCTGTAAGGACTGAGTATATTTATTATAAATACATTTTATAATATTTCGTTCATATAATTGTAATTTTTAGATTCAAAGATATAAATTTTTAATTTACAGACTCTTATTTATATTTACTTATATATTATTTATATGTTATTTATATATGTTATATGTTATTTTTATATTTATATTTATTTATCAGCTGTTTATAAATAAGATTCAATCAATTTCGATCAATATATAAAAATAAAATAATGTATAAACAAATATAAACAACATATAAAAATATACAAACAAATATGAACAACAAATAAACAAATATAAATAATATATAAACAAATACGTTTGTTTGTAATTTTTATTTATTAAACTGTTCGCTTGAAATTATGGAGAGTATGAGATGAATTTTTGAAACTGGTCCTATTAATTTTGTAAATTCTTATTCATGAAATCCCCTTATAATTTAGAGGTATTAATAACATCTTCAATGTGAAGAAGTCGAGATATTATAGTCAATACAATTAAATATTATCACGCTCATACACATAAAAGCGTATAACGTATATTAGGATTTTTTTTTCATTTCAGCTGGAATTGAGAACAAGAAAAAGGGTTTGTTTGGCAACGTAACACATAACATATAACATATAATATTTTTTAATAATTAATAAAAAAAAATAATAAAAAAATAGAGACGTGATACGTCTTTTGATAAAATTAGTTATATACAATATGCTATATATTTTTAAAAATATGTTATATTCTACCGATACCAAACAAGCCCAAAGTGATCTATAACTGAAATGGGCCACTAAACATTATCTAATTTTATGATGAGTATGAGAATAGATAAAGTACAACATAATTAAATAAAAATAAACTTAATTTTGATATTTGAAACAGGATTTAAGAATTACTTTTTGGAGAAAAAAACACGGTTTAATAAGAGATGTCTACGTAGGTCGTAGTTATGTGTTTTCATTTACAACTAGTTCTAGTTTCGGACATTGTTCCGAAATATTATGACTATTTTTTTTTATAAATATTTGATATTTAGATAAAATTTTCAAGATAAAAAAAAATATAAAACATAAAAATTAATACTAAAATTATCATAAGATTTGTTTCTAAATCTGTTTATTTTTTTTAATAAAAGAAGTGAATATTGACTAAAATTTTGAATATTTTAATGAGAAATGTCATATATCATATAATTAAAATATTAAATATCAAAATAATAACTTGTTAAATATCAGTTTATTATGAAAGTGTATTCAATTTTTATATATTATATAAATTACTATATGGTTAGGTGATGTATTTAGCTGTTGAACAAAGGATAATATATAATAAAAAAGGTTTTTTTTGTTTGATTTACAATAAATGACACAAAATTGTTAACATTTTTAATATAAAAATTTTATAAATTTGTATTTAATTGACATAACACGTGATAGAAACACTTCTTTTTTTTTTTTGAAAAAAAGGAGAGACAGGGACTACTGAGGGTGAATATCTTCCTGCTGAGCGTGACTATACAGACAATTACTCTCTACCGTGATATGTCGTTTGCTCGGCGGTAATCGAGGTCTACTCATCACGATACTCGTTAGAAGTCCGCAGAGGAATACACCTAAAGAGATATTCAAAAAAATCCAAAAAAATAAAAATAAGTCTCAAGCTCAAGTCATCTATGAAATATTGTTCTCTTTTTTACTGAACCACCTCGCAACAGGTGTGATAGAAACAATTCAAAATTGCCTGCGGACGCCAATGAATGTGGTTATGGCTGACATATGGCAATTAAATAAAGTACAATGATATATTACAGACCAATTCAATTTCTTAATACCGTGCAATTTTATCATCATACCATAAATTTCAATATGCATGTATTGGTTGGAATTGAAAAAAAGAGAAGATAAATTTTGTATTGTTGGTGAACAAAAATACAAAATCTATAATGTTCGTTATACCAGAACATCAATGGATAGGCTAACCATTGTTGAATTCTCACATTTTCTTATATTTGTTTTTGTAAATATTTTTAAGTTACATCTAGAATTTATCTTAACTATCTTATTGAGACATAACTACTTGATAGTTTTGATTTTTTTATGCATTGATTTCTAATAAAAATTGAACTTTCGAGTATTAAAAGCAATTCCAACATCGATGAACTATTTGGTCATTAGTACAATAATTGGACTTTAGAAAACTCAAGTTTATGCAACATTGCAAAAATGTCTAGCTAAAATGTTTAATAACATTCCATCCCATCCCAAAAAATTAGTTTAATATCATTCAATTTACTCCATCATATAAATACAATGGAGTGATATACAAGATACGTACACACAGACATACTTATGATTAATAATCAGAATTAAAAGGAAAAAAGCGAGGAGGTAGTAGCCGCCATCATGGATGTGAAGGTGGAAAATTTATTGTTGAAGCAAACGTTAAACCTATTAATGTCCTCTTTCCTCTTCAACAAGCGACTTATTGTCTGAAGAAATGGATGCACCATAATACTCCAGTTGCTATCAAGCAATTACGTAACTCCGTCTTAATTATACACACCAAATCATGCATATTTATGCATATTAAAATTCTAAAAGATTTGCCCTGAGGCATAAAAAGAGAATTTCTTCCAAGTCGGAATTGAGGGCTTGGGCCAAATCAAGAAACAAGGTAAGGTTAACATGGGCCAGACCAAGGCTAAAATCTTGGTCCATTGTAATAGATAAATAACCACTAAATATAAACATATTTTATAAATAACCACTTTCAAAAATAATGCACATATACCCAAAACAACAATGAAAAGATTTGCGAAACTAGCCAAATGAACCAACCAATTAGATGAAACGAGCTCAAATTAGAGATAAATTCCAATAGTGCTACCTATAATATAGAAAACAACATCAATTAGGATTTAAAATATATTCGGATAGACAACCACTCTTCAGAAATGTTGTCGATTAAACGTGTAATTTATGAACTTGTCGTGCCTCCGTGCATTGATTCCTTAGAAGAGTCCCATCATTGTGAGTGAGTCGATCCTGTAAACCCAACATGCTCCCACCGTTTAGAATTGCCTCCAAAAAGCACGCCATCTTTGTCAAAGCCATTGCTGAATGTGAGCGACAACTGTTGGGTGAAATATGTCGCCAATTGTTTACCTTTAGGTGCTACTTATGTCTCCAACGAAATTTAGGTCATCATTATTACCGTTGAGTTTAGTACCTTCCCTTGTTGACAATAGTGTTGAAAAGGGGGAATAGAGTTTCATTTAGGTTTCACCTTAGTTTCAATTTTTTTTATAGCAAGCAGTGTCAACAAAGGCGGGAATAGAGTTTCATATATGTTTCACTAGAATTTTATATAGGTTTTACCTTGGTTTCAGTTTTTTTTTTTTATTTCCAACTGTGTTGACAAAGGCGAGAATATAGTTTCTTATAGGTTTCATATAGAGTTTCATATAGGCGAGAACATGGTGACTGTTGAAACAACATTGAAACGTAGTCGAAACGTGATATAAACTAATGGACAAAGAATAATAACATGAATCACTTGTTCAATTACTTGACTGTCAAAGAAAACGTAGAGAATGAGGAGTTGACGACTATTGCATTAGTTTCAGTGTAACAAAACATATCTGAAAAAAATCACATAACAATTGCCCAAAAAAAGTGGAGGAGAGAGAACCAAAATTTACTCCTAAAAAAATAGGAGGCCAACCAATATTTACTACCTAAATAATAAGATAATGACCAATTTTATCTCTTTAGTGGATAGAATTAAAATACAAAAAGCTATAATTGCATTATGAAAAAATGGGTGGGATTCCTAAGTAAAGTTTTAAAATGTGACTATTTTGTGCAAGGGAAAATCACACAATTATACTGAAATTAAATACAAAAATTGATTTTTAAGTTCAGCATAAACAGTTTATAAGAAATAGACACGCTCTCCAAACTACTTGCATAAATGCCAAACTTATAAAATCTCCAAAATTTTCAAAAGTTCTCATAAGTTTATTTATCACATTTGGAAAAGTGGTCTCCAAATATTTTCGAAAGTCTTCATCTGAAATTTTTCAAAATAAGTTTGAGCATATTTTCATTTATCAAAATTAAAATTATATTTACATATTTATTAAATTCATTATTTTATTTGTGACATCAAGATAATTAACACTTTGTGCAATTTCATCAATGGTCTAACGCCAAAGACTTAATTATACAATGCTTCTGAACCATTTTTATGAAATTGTAAACATATGCCATTTTTTTTTTTAATTTGCATCCATATCAGTTTGAAATCTATTTTTGGATCTACACCTAGTTTTTTTTGGTCCAACCACTCAGTTTTCCAGAGTTCGGGTTCATTTAATATTTGTCGTTCAGACTAATCCAGACTCAGAGTGGGGGCAATCCGTTGGCTAAGAGAGCGACTCCCTTAGGCCATCTGCAATGCATGCCAAATTGGCGTGTGTTGCTTGAAATGGAGTAAAAAATGGGGTCCAACCGAACCCATTTTTTACTATATTTCTTGGAATAGCTAGAGTGTTACTCCGTATATAGAGTAGCATTGTAGCTACTCCATATTTTTTTCCTTTTCAATTGTTTTTTCCATCTTTTTTTTATCATTTCGCTAATGTTTTTTAGCTTTAGTTAACAATCAATGTATTTATTAATTAAATTTTATTTTTAATTTATTTTTTTATATTATAGTAAAATATAATAAAAATTAAAAATTATATTGTATTTCCTATATGTAGTATATGATTAAATTATATTAAAAGAATAAGTAGAATAATTAAATATAAGTATAAATTATTAAATAATAATAAAAAAGAGGTGTAGAGAGAATTATATTTGAAATATTCGATTTGGTGTTAAAAATAGAGTAAGATGATTGAAGTGACTTCTACTGTAACTATTATATTTTAGTATAAACTTACTGTATTTTAGAGTAAAAGGTTGGACATGGCCTTAGGATTTGGACCGATAAACATACCCAAACGAACTTTAAGGAAACCGAATTGTCAACTTGACCAACACCTCTTGGTTAGAGGTTCACCTAGTTTTAGTTTGATATATAATGTTCAAATCAGATCATTTCAGCAATTAAATGAGATCGCTGTCAAAAAAAATTAGACCGTTTTAAAAAAATGAAATCTGTGTTTTGAAGACAGAGAGGAGATCTCCCCAAAACACCGTTGCCGCTCGAGAGAGATTGCGGCGTCCACCGCGGTTTCCTTCTTCCCCACCGGAAGCCACGGCCTTCGTCGCATTTCATCTCTTCTCTACTGCAAGCGGCGGCGTATGTCACGCCTCCTTCTTCTTCGTCGCGCATCTTCTTCGTCTCGCTTCTCCTCCATCGCACTTCTCCGCCAACGCTCTCATCTCTTCTCCACTGCAAGCGACGCTCTCATTCTCATTTCTATTTCTCTCTCTTGCGACGACAGAGAAGATCGGAGTATATTGCTTTCTGTAATTTCGCAATCTACTTAAATCCTCTTCGTGAAGTTGCAGCGGACCCTAGCTGCCGCATGATGAGGAAGACAACAGATTTGATGTCTGTCAAATTGTATTGTCAGTCCACAACATTTTGCATAATTATAGATAGAATCCTAATTTTTTCTTAATTCATTACTAACTGCTGAGCTTTTCTTTTTCTCTATTAGGCCACAGAACTTAATCAAATTAAACCAATTGAACACTTTCTAAAAAAGTTATTGATTTTTTTAAGAAGTTCATTCTTAAACTGCTAAATACTTTTTAAATTATTTGTTGAATACTAATTCAATGCTATTGACAATTAGATGAACATTAGTTAAATACTTTTTGAAAAGTTATTGAACACTTATTCAATACTAGTTGAATACATATTTAATACATTTTTTAAAATTCTTTGAATACAATCGAATATCTTTTGAATATCGTTTTGAAAACTAATTGGATATTAATTTACTACTAATTGAATACCAATTGAATATTTTTTGAAATGTTTTTGAATACCATGCAAATTATTTTGAAAACTAGTTGAATATCAATTGAATATTGTTTTAAAAAAAATCGTGAACACCAATCGAATACTATTTAAAACTGTTTGGATACTGATTGAATATTTTTTAAAGTATTTCAAATACCAATCTAAAACTATTCAAATACTAATTAAACACTGATAAAATAATTTAGTATTCACCTTTCTTTTTTTTATACATAATTTGCATAAATTTTTTGGTTTTCAATTATTTTTAAATAGACATGCAATTGATTCCAATTTTTTATAACACATTTATAATATTTTTTTTATATTGCCATGTGTTAGAAATGGAAACTTTGATACAGTGGTTTGATCATGTCGAAGAGAGCTCTCAATCTCATCGAGACATTGCTTCATCAAGACCATTTTCATCAAAAAAATTGTCTTCTTGTTTCTTGATCAGTATCAAAAAGTTTACTTAGTGTAGTTTCTCCTCTCAAAATTTTCTTCCATTTAAAGAACATTAAAAAAAAAAGAAACATAGAGTAAAATGGGTTGCTAGTTCTCCATATTCTTTTCAGACTCCATTAGTTCGTTTCAGGTGAGTTTTTTTCTTTTTGGATAAATGACATATATATGTAGGTAAAAGGACTATGGGAAGGAGGGAATATGGAGCAATTGGTATTCTGGGTTTTGTAGGTATGGTTTTGTGAATTTCTAGTGTTAGTGTTAGTAACACTCAAGATCACAAAAATTAAGAAAGAAGTTTATTAAAATTACTAAAGTCCTTTATTTTTTTAAATCGGTCACAAAAATTTTATTAAATCACATCCATAGTCACAACAACAAGAATCTGAGCAATTTTTAACTTATATGTATATGTAGAATGACAAGTGAGACTGTCACATAAACAGAAAATGTCACGTAGACTAGCAGACGCAGTAATGAAATTAAAAACTAAAAGAATTAATGGCATGATTACAGTAAAATTAATGGCACCCTCCTCCAATCTTCTTTTTATTATAGTTTCTCATATTCTTGTATTTTTATTTTTTAATAAGTCACATATTCTTTTTGTTAAATTTTTAATAAAAAATATTATTTATTTGAAATTTATAAAGCATTAAATTTGATGACTTTTAGATTTAGATTTATTTTTTAATTTTATTATAAGTGTATTTAATGTTTCTTAAAACAAGATATAAATGTTTTCAAAATAAATAATAATCCTATGAATTATAAAAAATTGTGATACACCTATAAAATTTCTAAATAATTATTTTTATTATAATTTTATTAATTTTTCTATTTTTAATTTTATTGCCACATTTGCTAGTCCACATGGTATGTTTTTTTTGCTTATGTGACAATCTCATTTGTCGTTCTACGTATACATGTTACCAAAATTTTGCACAAATTCCAGTTATTTTGACAATTACTGTGATTTAATGAAACTTCTCTGGACGGCCTAAAAAAAAAAAGACCTTGTGACTTTAGTGAAAATCTTTTCTAAAATTTGTAACAATAGGTGTTACTCACCCAATCACCCGAACATCTATTGCAATGTTTGTTCTGATATCAGAGGTCTCGTTAAATCTTGTTCCTGGTTTCTTTTTCACTATTGAAATTCAAGATAGTATGGGGCTGTTTATTTTTTTAAAAAAAATCATTGTTTTTTAGAAAATAGAGATTGAAAAATAAAAAATATTTTTCAAAGTTTTTTAATTAACAAATATATTTTTTAAATATTTTCAATTTTTAAAAATAAAAATAAAAAATTAAAAAAAATGTTTTCTAAACTAAACGTCAGAAATTATCATCAGCAAAATGCAGGAAGATAATGCAGAACCATGTTTTGAATTGGTTTTGAGAGGATCACAATCAACAGATCATACGTCAGGATATCATATTCTACAAATTTTATTCGTTACCCTTATTGAGTTGTACCACCAAAAGATTAAGAACCAAAGTGGTCCCGGATAACGACCTGACGCAAAAGCATCAACTCCTCATACAGTTAAGGATTTTTTCTCAGCAAGATCAAAATTCTGATATTGGCCTGCCAAAATTTATGAGGTTTAAAAGATGCGGAAAAAAAAAAAGATGTGGAAATGGAATAGACCAAATGGCCCTCCAATACAGACAAGACAAGAGTATGATTGGGTAGTTTGTTTTACAAAGGTTGTGGCATTAAGGGCAAGTGGCTTTGCAGCATACAGAGAAATGTACGTATTGGGGGTAGTTGTGGGGCTGTTTGGGTCATTTTCATGGCAATGTTAGTATTTTGGATGTTGACTGGGTGAAGAAGGAAGAAGGAAGAGATATGTATGGCAATGGATTTTTCCTAAGATTTTCTTTTCTCTGTTCACGTGCTTATTGGCCGAACCCATCAATAACCCCCTACGCTTATAATTTTTTTTCCTTAAACTCCATAACTTCATGATTTTCCTAATGAACACTTACACTTGTCAATTTCATCATATTAAGGATAACTCTGTTAAATTGGTCATGTCAGATAACGGCGTCATAAAAAATTGAGGCTGAACCCATAAATAAGCTCTCTAACTCATAACTTATTTTCCCTTGAGTCATTCCGTACACACATATATGTAATTATTTCGTTTATTCTTTCAACAAAAAATATGTTTGATAACATATAAATATTAAAAATAAATATTTTGATATATTTAATAATATATAAATATTAATTATTATTTCACTTATTATTTTAACAAAAAATATATTTGATAACATATAAATATTAAATATAAATATTAAAATAAATTTGGAGAATATATATATTTTTTATTTATTAAAATTTATAACTACATACACAAATTAAAATTTTTAACTACATATTAAAAGTACAATATAATTGAAAAAATAATCACACATTCCTCTCAATAATTGCCTGAATTGGAAAATTGCTCCCACTTTTTTATATAAGTTTTTTTTTATATTTTAATTGTAAGTTCAATTTTACTATAGTTGAATATTTTTATTTATATTAAATTACATTGATATGAATGTGTTTATATTTTAAATTTGTAGAGCTTGTGCTTTGTATTTTTTTTTATTTTTTCATATTTTATTATATTTTTACTATAATCTAAAAAAATAGTAATAAAATTTAATTATAATTAGTAAATATATTGATTTATTAAATATACAAATACATTGTAGCAATGCCCAAAAATGAAACTGCAAATGGCACTAGGCTGGACTCTTGGCATGGACACTATAACAACGACAAAAAATGACATTGCAAATGACACTGGGTTGGACTTCATATCCAACGTCATTTTCAATTTTTTGCGCCAATTTGGCATGCGTTGGAGGCTCCCTAACAACGTTATCCTACATGTCTCATTTAACGGATTTGGCCTTAATATGATGAAATTTACAAGTCAATGGACTAAATAGAAAGTTTAATGAGTTGGAAGCTTAAGGAGAAATAAATTACAAGTTGAAGGCTTACTTATGAGTTCGGCCTCAAGTTTTCCTAATACTGTCATCTGACGTGATCAATTTAACAGATTTGTCCTTAATAGGATAAAATGACAAGTTTACGGGCTCATTGGAACAATTATAAAATTAAGGGACTTAAGGGAAAAAATTAAAAATTATGGGCGTTTATTGATGGGTTCGGCCCCAAAAAAAATTGTGCAATCATTATTTTTCATCCAAGTAGTGTAAACTTTTGTTGTTTCGCGATATTGTTTTTTTTTATAAATATTCAAAATTATAATAAAATTTTGTTTGAAATATAAAAAAATATAAAAATAAAGATCATATAAAGAAAAAAGAGAATAAAAAAGAAAAGAAAAATGCAGAAGAAAGAGAAGAAGAGAGAAGGAAAAAGAATCAATTTAAATTAAAAATAATTGTAAAAAATCTAAAAATATGAGAGAATGGCACATCATTAGCAGACATGTGTGAGTATTTGACAGTATATGTATTTTTGGTTTATATAGATATATATTACTATTTTTTATCATATTTTATGATCTTATTTACTATGTTGATAAGAGAAAGTATCACAGTTTAGGGAATCAGTCTAATTAAATTAGTTATATATTTTTTTTTATTTCAATTTAAAATTTTTATGTCCTACTGTCTAATTCAAATTCCTATTCATCGTTAAAAAAAAATCGTATTGGTTCAATGACGGTTATCGTAGTCTTTTAACTTAAAATATGGGTTGCTATTCTTTGGTTATGCAAATATAAGAAACACGCCCACCCAACCCAACCGAACCGCACCGAACCGAACCGAACCGAACCGAACCGATACAAGTCACTCCAATATCATCACTTACACACACCCATACACACTCTATCTTCAGAAACGCACAGAGAAAGAACCGAGAGAGGGACAGAGAATTAAAACAAATATTTACTTTCTCTCCTCGACAAAATTGAAACTCCCCAACCTTTCTTCCCTCAATCAAAATCAAACCCTAATTTCTCCAATTCTCATTCAGATCCAATTCCCTCTCTCCTTCTATCCTTTTCTTATTTATACGGAGCTGTTGTGTTAGCTATGGCGTGTATAAAGTCAGTCAATAGATCGGCGTCGGTCGCTCTGGCGCCGGATGCCCCGTACATGGCGGCCGGGACGATGGCCGGAGCGGTGGATCTGTCATTCAGCTCATCAGCTAGTCTCGAGATCTTCAAGCTTGATTTCCAATCTGACGATCATGATCTTCCTGTCTTGGGCGAGTCTCAGAGCTCCGAGAGATTCAACCGTCTTGCGTGGGGCAAGAATGGATCAGGGTCGGATTCTTACTCTCTTGGGCTCATTGCGGGTGGGCTCGTTGATGGAAATATTGGCATTTGGAATCCTCTGGCTTTGATCCGGTAATTTGGTGTTTCATTTGTGTCGTGATTCTGTTATCGACTTAATTTGATTGCTTTCGGATCCATAATTGGGTGGAACTAATGGTTTGCAATAATTGAGTGTAATGAGATCTGATTTGGTATAGGAAATTGATTTTTGTAGAGATTGGTTTCAATTGAATTCCGTTTTTTTTTTATTTGAATGGATTAGAGAATAATTCCTTTTCCTTAAGTACAAGGGAAGAACTTGTTATCAGAGTGAATGTGTGGGATTTGAATTGTGATCGAGACGAAATGGAGCCTATTGGATGGCATTTGGAGTTTCCATTAGTGGTTGGACCAGTGGAAATGAAATGTGAGTTACTCAAATTGGATTATATCATACATACGAATATATTTGTTTTTATGTATCTAAGTGATTTGTGGAATAATGAGGCTGAAATTTGGAAGGATGAATAGAAGTTGGGTTTGGATGGCTTTTGGGATGAAAAGAAATGATTGACGGGTTAATTTTCTCTTCAAATGGCCCGTGTTTTGATGGCCTTTCAATTAAATTGTTGATTAGATTTTATCTTTCCTCTTTTAGCTTTATTTCATCTTATTCTGCTTCACTTTGATTACTTCTGCAAGGGAAGGGAGAGAGGGGAGGGGTGGAGGTTTTTTTTTTTGGGGGGGGGGGGGGGGGCGGGCGGGTTGTTGCTGGTTTATTCTATTTATTTACTTCTTCTTATTTATCATTTATCATTGTTTACTATATCTTGAATAGTTCAAGGGTTTTCTTTAGGTCATGGAAAATTTGATGCTTTTTGTGGACCTCTTAATGTCTTATTTAATGATTCTCATTGTATAATTTTTCTTTATACGACAGTTCTGAGGCAAATGAAAATGCTTTTGTTGGACAACTTTCAAGCCATAAAGGGCCTGTAAGCTGAAATTGCTCTCACACCATATTGCGCCTGTGCTTGGTTCTCAGTTGCTTAACAATCACTGTGTTGATGTCATCTCTGTTCTCTTTTTTCAGGTCCGTGGCCTTGAATTTAATTCCTTTACCCCTAATTTACTTGCATCTGGTGCTGATGATGGTGAAATCTGCATATGGGATTTGGCTGCACCTGCAGAACCTTCTCATTTTCCACCACTTAAGGTACCTAGAGTTCAAGGTTTTTCTTATGCTACTTTTTTTCCCCCCGGAGAAATGCATCAACAGCTTAAAGATCAAGAATGATCATAGTTTGTTCATGCTCATTACATGTTTGAAATACCATCTACAAAATTAAGTGTGGACTTTGTCATGTTGGAGGAAATACTTAGAAATATCTTTTGTGCAAATACATGTTTATGGGCTAAATTTAATGTTTTTTTTGTGCAGGGTAGTGGTTCTGCTGCTCAAGGTGAAATTTCTTATGTTTCTTGGAATTGCAAGGTTCAACATATAATGGCATCTACTTTCTTTAATGGGATAACTGGTAAGGAATCAGTAATAACTTTCATTTACCATTCTATTATTCTTTGTTTTACTCACTTGGAATATTTTATGTTATTGCAGTTGTTTGGGATCTTAAAAAACAAAAACCAGTGATATCGTGAGTTTCAATTTTGTTGCCCCTTAACAGTTTGAAGTCTTTTATTTTTTAAACAAATGCTTCCTGATTCATTTCTTTGGCATTATTTGTGGTGAAATGATTTTTTTTCCAATTAACAGTGTTGAAGATTCAATTAGAAGGCGATGCTCGGTTTTGCAGTGGCATCCTGATGTTGCCACACAGTTGGTTATTGCATCAGATGATGACAGTTCTCCTGCTTTGCGGGTGAGGATATTGTTAATGATAGTTCTTTCAGCATTCATATTCTTGGTAATTTCTAATAGTAGAGCTCTTTGCAAGCAGCTTTGGGATATGCGAAACACATTGACACCTGTGAAAGAGTTTGTAGGGCACACCAAAGGTATTCAATTATTTAATTCTTAATTTAATTTATACGTGCCTGTTGATTTTTTATATTTATTTTTGTGAATTTTTTTATTGTTTCCATATTGCCTCTTTAACTTATGATGCAAAACCTGTTACAAATTCTGTCTTGTGTGGTTGGATGTACTATGAAAAAACCTGTTACAACAAGACATTTTTCAACTTTTTGTCCCCTTTTAATACTTATCAAAGGGAACTGAATATTTGCCTTTTGTATCTTTTCCATCATCCTAAGTTGTTCAATTTGTTTTACTATATAGTTTGCTCTTTCCGCTTCTCTTCTAACTATTTTTTCACACCAGGTGTAATTGCAATGTCATGGTGTCCTAGTGACAGCTCTTATTTACTTACTTGTGCTAAAGATAATCGAACTATCTGCTGGGACACTGTTACGGGAGAGGTATGGGGCGCTCTGATGCTGTTCTGTTTATTATTAGCTGCTATGGAGATTTTTCCTTGACTAAATGAATATTCTTTTAACATTTTTGGCCTTTTTTTGGTATTTCTTGCTTTTGCGATCTTAATTTTATTCTGGATTTTTGCACAGATTGTCCGTGAACTGCCAGCAGGTACCAACTGGAATTTTGATGTACACTGGTATCCGAAGATACCAGGAGTTATATCAGCATCTTCTTTTGATGGGAAGATTGGAATTTACAATATTGAGGTATGCATTTAGTCTATATGCTATTTTTTCCTTCCTTTTTTTTACATGGTAAAGATGAACATCTCAATGTGAATGAAAGAATTCTTTTTGAATGAGATGGGATCTCTCCTATTCAACCCAAATAGATGATATAGTCATGTAATACATTTAATATTGGAAAAGGCTTTTAAAAGGTGATTTATCTTTTTGCAACTTATAAATTTTGATACATACAGGAGAATGTAGATTTTCTTTTATCATTTACTGATAAATTGTTAACATCTTAAGCCTCTGTATGATGTATCTTACTCAACAGGGCTGCAGTCGATATGATTCCGGACAGAATGATATTGGTGCAGGTAACATAAATATGGTGATACGTGTGGACATTTTAATTGTATACTTGTGTTTATAGTAAATAACAAATAGTATATGGTTTATAAACTTGTAGTGGTACAATGAATCGTAGTTGTTGATTTCATGTGTTTTAATTTTTTTTTTTGTGACATGGAAGACTTGACTTGACATGGATCTGTCCCTAAATTGGCATTGATAAATTATAACGATGGATGAATCAAAATATGAGTTTGTGTCTATTATTCTTTCCTTTTATTTTGTTTTCCACCAGTGCTTTAAAATCAATTTTTGGCGACTAATGAAATATTTTCATGTTATATTCTGTCTGTATACACAGCAACATTAAGAGCTCCAAAATGGTATAGGCGTCCAGCTGGCGTCTCCTTTGGATTTGGTGGAAAGCTTGTATCATTTCACCCTAGGTCATCTGCTGCAGGTGCTGCTGGTGCTTCAGAGGTATACTTTTTGAAATTTTAGTTCTGTTTGCTTTTCATTCTTGGATTAGTGACTTATTTTTGTCCATTTTCTGTTTTAGGTTTCTTTGCATAACTTGGTTACAGAACATGGTTTGGTGGGTCGTTCTTCTGAATTTGAAGCTGCCATACAAAATGGGGAGAAGTCCTCTCTGAGGATATTGTGTGAGAAAAAGTCTCAAGAGTCTGAGTATGTCATGTCAGCTGGCACATTATTGCCATTTCCTTTATTTTTTTTTTCTCCTTAACTTCAGATAGATTCACATGTTGCTTTTCTCCTATGTTTTTATCACTAGCAGATCGGAGGATGAGCGGGAAACTTGGGACTTCTTAAAAGTTATGTTTGAGGAAGACGGGACAGCTAGATCAAAGATGCTTATGCACCTTGGTTTTAGTGCACCAGTTGAAGAGAAAAACATTGTACATGAAAATTTATCACAGCAAGTTGATGCCGTTTGCCTTGATGATACAGAAACAGATAAAGTGGGATATGAGGCCAATAAGGGGGCAACTCTTTTCTCTGCTGATGATGGGGAAGATTTCTTCAACAATCTTCCAAGCCCCAAAGCTGATACTCCTACATTAACTTCGGGTGACAAGTTTGGCATTGAGAATTCTATTCCTAGTGCAGAAGAGATGAAGGAAGAACAGGATGGACTGGAGGAAAGTGCTGATCCATCTTTTGATGATGGCATTCAATGTGCTTTGGTTGTGGGAGACTATGCAGGAGCTGTTGCACAGTGCATATCCGCAAATAAAATGGCTGATGCGCTGGTTATTGCTCATGTCGGTGGTGCTTCCTTGTGGGAAAAGACGCGTGATCAGTACCTCAAGACATGTCGTTCTCCTTATTTGAAGGTATCTTTAGGGTTCTTCTTGCTATTCTTAAATATGGCTTCTTATGTATTAGTGGAAAAGTTTTATTTATGTCATAATTTCCATTTTCAGATTGCTTCTGCAATGGTGAAAAATGATCTCATGAGCCTTGTGAACACCAGGCCCCTGAAATACTGGAAAGAATCACTTGCACTCCTTTGCACTGTAAGCTTGCAATTTTTGCAGATTATGTTGTCATAGTTATGAATAATTTTGGTTATGACTTGTATAAATTGAAATATTGAATGATATTCTTGATTATGATAATTGTCTTTAATTTAAGTTGTGATTTTGATATTTATTTTTTAGCCTTTTAGTATAATCCAGGAGAGCAGCATTCGTCATTGTGTATGGTTTCTGAGATGTTCTTGCATTTTCATTTGTGCTTATGCATTGAATTTTTAATGGAAACAAGTCCAGAATTTAATCTTAGTGTTCTTTTACACTTAGGTGAATGTCGTGTGATCACAAGTAATTAAAGCAATCTTCTTGGATTGTGCAGAGTTCTAATTGTAAAGTATTTACCCAATAGCCCTAGAATATAAAAATGTCATGTTCAATTAGAATTTTAAATAAACCTCCAAGATACCATGCTTTTTTTGTATGTGACACTTCTTTTTCTTTTATCGTGAATCAGTTTGCGCAGAATGAGGAATGGAGTACGCTATGCAATTTGCTGGCTTCAAAGCTAATGGTTGCTGGTAATACTTTACCTGCTACTCTGTGTTACATATGTGCGGGAAATATTGATAAGACTGTTGAAATTTGGTCAAGGAGCCTTACCATTGAGCATGAAGGGAAATCTTATGTTGACCTTCTTCAGGTAACCTTGTGAAAAATGCTTACTTTTGTATATCTTGTACATGAAAGTTGATGCACCCTTTGTTTTTGTAGGATCTGATGGAAAAGACTATTGTCCTTGCTTTGGCAAGTGGTCGAAAACGATTTAGTGCATCTTTGTGCAAACTTGTTGAGAAGTATGCTGAGATTTTGGCCAGCCAAGGATTGTTAACTACCGCGATGGAGTATTTGAAACTTCTGGGATCCGACGAATTGTCTCCTGAGCTTATAATCTTGAGAGATTGTATTGCCCTATCTACAGAACCTGGTACATGTCTTTCCAAAGATAATTTATTTGGCCTTGTTATTTGTAGCTCCCTTTGGTTGTTGATGCATCAAGTTATTTTCTCTCTGTAATGTCGTCCGTGAACAAATATAGGAAGTGTGATTCAGTCTACATGCAATTCTGTTGCCA
>CAODLS013331113.1:0-16577 GCA_948243855.1 Flueggea neowawraea | reverse complement strand
CCTAAATAACTGTTTGAATAACAATGCATTGTCACTTAATTCGGTCTAGGGGGTTTAGCATCTAGGTTTGCTTTCCATCGATTGTTCTATCTTCTTGACTGTGTGTTTTTGTTCTTGTGTTGATTTCCATTTATTTTATCTATTTGAGATCATTTGATTTGTCAGTTAGATAACAGAGTGAAAGTGAGTAGCTAATAATCATAGACTCTGTGGGATACGACACTCGGTACTCATAGGTCCACTAGCTATAAACAATAGGTGCACTTGCCTTAGTTCGTAGGTGTAGGTCAGACAGATACCATATGCTTGTTTGAATCTTTCAAAGAACCACTAGTAGGACTCGTTGTTTTCTGAATCAACAACAACAAATGCTACTGGGAGTACTTTCCCATCTGCATGAAATTAATGTTCCACCATATGTTGCTTTTAGGAAAGTCCCATCAACAACCACTTGTGGTCTGCAGTGTTTCCACCCTTATATGAATGCTGAGAGTGCAAAAAACACATATAAAAATGACTTGCTAATTTTAGGAAAACATTTTTTAAACATATATAGACATTTGGAGATGGTGTGAACTTTTGGAGGCTTTTAGGCAAGTCAGGTTACTTGTCTTCCATTGTTTTCAGTGCTGTGAATGTCCCCAGGTTTGTTTTCTGTAGTGTGTAACGGTATGCTGGTAGGTCTTTGTTTGACTCTGAGGGGTTCCCTAACACTTGCTCATTTGCATTCTCTTTTTCCCTCCATGCCTTGTTGTAGTTTGTTTTGATTCCATATTTCATGTTCGTATCTTCTTGAATGTTGAGTGGACCATAATACGACTTTGTTCTAATGTATTTCTCCTTGATTACACTTCAATAAATGATGATATTGCTTGTCGTTGTTCTCTAAACCTTATTTCAAGTGGGCATGTGTGCTCATCATGGAACTCCCTCACTTTGAAAGCCTTTGTGTTAAAGGTTGCTGATGCTTTGAATTTCCAGCTGCAGTTTTTATCAATGCAACCTACAAAGTTGTTTTTGCTGTAAGATTTGTCTACTTTGTAGTTGAAGTGATTCACTAAAGCATGGTGGCTAATAGCATTTTGGCACACTGCTTGTTGTTGAAGACATATCCTTCCATTATTTTCTGTTCAATTCTATGTTCGTCCTCATCTATAGTATCATTATAACTGTCTTCATCTTCATCACTTTCCATCTGTGTTGTTTGAATGCCATTTTGTGCTAGGCTAGTAGTAAGTTGTAGCATTTCTGGAAGGTAATATGGGTTGTTTTCCTTCGTTGTGGTGCTTGTCGTTGCTTTTCTTATTTATGTTTCCATTATGTAATCTAGAGGGATCATATCCCAATCTATTGCTTCTTAGTGGTCTTCAAGTATGGTTAGGTACAAGGGATATTTCATAATGTTTGTTTCTTTTTTCTTGAGCTCTATGTAGAATGATAGGTTTAGGTCATTCTCAATGGAAAATGGTGGGTGGTCTTCTTGTATCAAATACTTGATGTCGAATTTCATATGGTTTTCTTTGAGATCAAGGTTGTCTGATATTACTCTGCATATTGTTTCGTAATTTGCTATGCAAGGCAAAATCATACCCACCACTTTATAGTTCTTGAACCTCCTATTTTCATATCAGTCTCCTTCGTGCTATAGTATTATTTGTATGATGTGTATTTGTTCCTGCCATTTATCAAATATGGAAAACAAATTGGAACCAGCTTTAAAATTTGATGAAGCATTTGGTCATAAACACAAGTGGAGACTTTTGGAGACTTTTGTAGACTTTTGAAAACCACTGAAGACCTTTGGAGACTTTTGAAAAACCACTAGCTCTGAATTGTGTTTATAAGAAAAATAGAGCTATCTGCTAATTGCATTATGTAGACTATTGGAGACTTTTGGAGACCTTTTTGAATTGTTCTTATATGAAAAATAGAGATATTAGCCAGAAGCGTTTTGGAGATTTTGTAGAATTTTGGAGACCTTTTTGAATTGCTCTTATATGAAAAGCAGAGATATCAGTATTAAGCTTTATGTAGACTTTTGGAGACTTCTTCCAACAAGGTAGTGTATTCAATTTTTTTTTCAACCTAATGCAGGATTGTGCAAGAAAACATCTAAAGAATATCTGAAAGAGTTAAAATATATGCATACACTTTTGTATCCAAATTTTCGTTGTTGAGGAGATATGATTACCAATGCAACAGTGTTGTCTTGTTAAAGCAAATTTGAATTTTTGATTACGAATCGATAATTGGTGAAAAGAAGATCGTACCTGTTTCTTTGCTTGCTTTGCACCATCGTATATGTTTTTTTTATTTTGATGAGAAATTTTATTTGATGATAACTTTTTGAGGCATCGATCGTAACTTCTCATTAACATATTATATTAGATTCGCCCTCAATCTGTATTTGATGTTGCAGAAAAAGAATATTTGGACTTACCTGTTTAGGAAGGAGTGTTGATCGCGATCTCGTTGCGAATCCGTTTGTGTTTTCAGAAGTGTTTATCGATGGGAATGTTTGATTGAAAGAATGAGATTGAAATTGAGATGTGACGTGTTTTCCCGTTATTTGTATATCTGGTATTTTTAAAGTTGTTTCCAACATGTTTTTATTCCTAGTGATGTGTTTGGAGTGGGCCTAAATATCAAAATTATGTATTCAATTTTTGTATAAATATTAATTTTTCTTGAAAAATTTTAAAAATAGAACATGTGAGGAAGACGTTTGTGGGGCCCACTCTACATCTAACCTAAGATATATAACATGTCAACAACAATAAAGTCTATATTAATAGTAAACTCTGATGTAAAATAATATACTAGCTATACCTAATGTAAAATGATATACTAGCAATATAGTTAATATAAGGATATTAATATTTTATTATAACTATATTTTTATATGATTGTCGTACGCCACAAATAAAAAAACACAAAATAAAAAATACAATCAATTAGATTAGTTTATTAATGAAATAATATATTATTGTTATATTTCAATCCATTGATATCACATGTAACAAACAATTAACAAAAAAATCGTAAATTAATAAGCGGTTCGAGTTACTAACCAAGATGTACACAACAAAAATCATAGATCTAGTTATATGCTAACCTCACATGCATACCACTTTCGTTGATTAACAACGGACGTGCATGAACTAATTTTGCTTTCTATATGCTACATAAAAATCCACACAAATGCAAGAATCACTAGAGGTGGAAAAAGAATGATTTCTTCCTCCTTCACCATGGAGGCTGATGACCTCCCTCTATTTCTTGTTTAGAGAGATGGCATTATTTTATGGTGTGTTTATTATGGAGACTCAAAACAAAAGTGGGCTTCTCTACACACCTATGGAGAACCCATCATTCAACTCATTCAATTACGACATGACCTAATTGGGTTTAGCACATAAACAAGACAACCAAGTCTTGACCGAACATGGCTCGAACCAGTTAACCCGTCATGGTCAGACCACATTTTTCAACATCTCCCACCCATTCATTACAAAATGATATCCAATCATGTTACGTGATGAAAAAAAATTCTAGTCACGAGAGTCTTTCATGTCATACAACACACAGATGGCACGACCAACATACTATGAGAGTTCACATGATATATAACAGTTAAGATCATATAGCACATTATCGACTAAATCATGGTTGAAGGTGTTAGTTTGCAGAATAACTCAATTCTGTCAATGGTGTATGCAATAACAATTCAAATCTGCTAGAATATATGCCTTACCCCAGTTTGTTTTACACAATCACCACTTTTCAACTCATTTGATCTCGAAAATTTAAACTTGTCATTCACCATTATGTTTCAACTAATGATACAAAGGCCCAATCAGTGAACCATGAAATTTGTGAATGATTTCTAAAGCAATCTGTAGGTTCATGTGTGATCAATATTAAGATCCTTCCATGTTTTGATGATGAACAAAATGTGAAAAAGTTAAAATAGCCATGTCACACACACAAGGATTGGAGTTAAGCACATAAGGATGCTTAGAGTTGTAAAAGAAGCCACATGAACTTGATTCACGTATGCAATTATTAGCTTATGTACACAGGAGTAAGAGTTACTTACGTAAGGTTTTGTTATCGTACGTAAGTATGCATCAGTTTGGAAACTTAAGCTACTGGATCAAGTGTTAATTTTTTAGTGTATGTATCGGGGCATGCACAAAGAGTAGGCAAGAAGTCAAAATATTACTTTGCCCATCAACATTATCCTCCCCCGACGTTTGACTTGTCCAACTTATTAGTTTTGGTGCTCTAGTCCAATCATTAGTATGTTGCTAAGTGAATAATTATGTTTTACTGATTATGGATATGAGATATCACTTAGAACATAAACACACGTTAGTGAACATGTATTGGACTGGCCCACTATGAAAGGACTTCATGGATGAATGTCACAAGTAGCTTTCATGTAGTGGTGATGTTTGACTCATCTGACTGAAACTCACTATAGACTCTTACATAAGGATTCACATGTTGTAACTTAGTTAAACGTTATCCGTAATAGGGTGACAATAAAGGCTATGATTGGATATGTCATGAATCTTATAGAGGAGTGATAGTGAGAGTGACAAATTGGTTGCTCTTATGAACAGTGATATCTTTAGGCAACTTGATGAGTAGGATTGATGGAATGTATGCATACTCGAATGAATTGATAAAGAGTTATCAATGTATGTTATATCAATATACTTGGGATCAAGAAACATGATTAAGCAAATAAGGTTAACACGTAACCATGCCTTATGCTTGATCTAAATATCATGAGACAAAAGGACAAAATATCTAACTGTAAATGGTAAACTCGAATCACTGATATCCACTCGATTTTGATTGCCATAATGTATTACTAGATGCCGCTTATGGACTATAGGCCTAGGTTTTTGGGATGAGGCCCATTGCCAATTTTGAGTGGCCCTATTGGGTCGCACACAAGAACGAATTGGATTGGTTCACAAATATTCTCTCTTATGGCAATTGAATTATTAAGATAAATAATTTGATTAATTATTTATAATTCAGGGTTTTATGATTTATGTCATAAATATAATATGAGATATTATCCATTAATGTAATGGACTTTTAATATAAATCACTTATTATTAGGTTAAATATGATTGGACTTATTCTTATGTGTGGCATAATACTTTGGCCCATATGTATTAATAACGGGGTGATTTATTTAATGATAATGTATCAAGTAATTAAAAGCCTAATGACATTAAAAGTGACATGAGAAATTCGGCTATAGCATGCTAGTTTTGACTAGGTCAAAGGTTGACTAAGTCTTATTTAATTAAGTTTTTTGGATTCGAGTTTTAAAAACTAAAAGCTACATCAACATTCACTTTCCATTCACACATCGAGGTTTGATTTTAAAGTAAAATCACTAACCCTAATCGTTTATATTGGTATGCATGAGATCCTTAGTGGAATTCTAGGATAAAATTTTTGTTATTTCCGCTATTCTTGTATGAATGTCATATTATAGTCACAAATTCCAACAGTGGTATCAAAGTCACTTGCATTATCAACATAGATGATTCCTTTTATATGTGATATAAATTGTATGTTGATGTATATGTTGTTGATGTTGAATTCGGCCATGCTATATTATTATGATATTGTTGATGAATTATTCATGTTATTTAGGATTTAATTTAGCAAGACAAAATTGATAATTTTATTTGGTTATGGGCCGAATTTGTGTTGATATTGAATTTGCAAAGGTTGTTAAGATTCATTTAGAAAGCCGACTAGGTTTTGCATGAACGGTTTTTTTAATGAGATTACAAATAATAAATTGAATCATAATGTGATTATGGGATTCAAGTATTAATGAGATTAATACAGATTCAACTTTTAAAATTAGCAACTCGACTTATAAGCAATGCGAATTACAAACCTCCCTTGCAATCGGCTTGCGAAACCACTTTACACATCCGCCGTTTAATCAATATAATTATTTGATTAAATTGTATGATATTCTTATGATCATGATGAACTGATTGTATTTTATTTGAATGTTGATTCAATATGCATGGTGCTTGACATAGCCTAATTAACCCAATGTGATTGGTTTATTATTGTTCATTATAAGGGTATGACAAATTGTGCATAATTCAATTGTTTTTATTATTGGAATTGGAAAGTGTGCCAAATATATTTTAGAATATATTAGTATAGATCTTATTTATATTATGAATGTAAAGAAAGATGGAGGCCGTTTGTTGCAATGAAGATTGAAGACTACCCTAGGTTGACCATTGATCTTCACATTGGCTTGTGAGATCAAAATTAGTTATGGGCTATGTCATGTCATGTTTATATTATGCTTCTATATATATATATTCATGTGATGTATATATATGCTATGGATGTATGTTTTATCCCATGCAATCCAACGAACAATCCGAATTTATCCCTAAAATATTAAGTCAAAAATTGCCTTCCTTAATCAATGCTCGTCAAGGCTTTGTTCATTAGTGTGTCATTTCTACCTCCGTAGGGTGCCCCCAATTACCTTAGTGAGGTGAGGGTAGATAATGGTTGTATCTATATTTTGATTAAAGTTAGACTTAACATGGCTAGCAAAACATTTTTGGGTTGAAGGGCAAAGAAATGGATTTATACGCCATGACATGAGATGTCCAAATCCCTAGAAATACAAGAGTTATATTTGATATAATTGAAAAAAGAGTTTTCTACCTAAATAGCTAAGGCTATGGACTACCTCAGCTGACTTAACTTTGAATGAAATATGGATCTTGTAGCCACTATGTTTAAAACTTAAATTAACTTTAGGGATGCTAATTTTAGTGAGATTATTCAAAAGACCTCTTATTAATTCGTGCATAATTTGTATGTAGATATAATGATAACAAACAACAACATATCAACCTTTAATTTGCGATCGATCCTTGAGAAGGATAAATTGAATGGGACTAACTACCTTGATTGGTTACGAAACTTAAGAATTGTTCTTAAGCAAGAAAGAAAGAGTTATGTCCTAGCGACAACGTTTCCCCCTGTACCTCCATCTAATGCCCTAAGAGCACAAAAGGATGCTTACAAGAATCATTTGAGTGATTTAGTGGACATCACATGTCTCATGCTTGCTACTATGGTCCCAGACTTGCAAAAAGCAATTTGAAACTAAGGAAGCATTTGAAATGATGAGGCATCTCAAGGAAATATTCCAAGAGAAAGCTTGTCAAGAAAGGTTCTTGATAGTGAAGGCATTGAATGAGTGTAAGATGACTCATGGTACTTCGGTGAGTGCACACATTCTCAAGATGAAAGGTCATCTTCATTAACTAGAGAGACTTGGTACTCCTCTAATGAAGGAATTGGCCATAGATACGATCTTAGGGTCACTTCCTAGTAGTTATGACCAGTTCGTCATGAACTAGAATATGCACAACATGGATAAACCCATCACCGAACTTTTAGGCATGTTGAAGAATGTCAAGAAGAGCATTCCTAAAATGAATGATGTGCTTATGGTACACAAGGGGAAAAGGCAAGCACAATGCCAAGGCTAAGCCAAAGTTTATTGGCAAGGGCAATGGAAAATCCAAGCCCAACCTTTTCAAGCCTAATCCAAAGGTGATCAAGAAGAAAGAGGGATTTTGCTTTCACTGCAATGAGTCGACTTGTTTTACTTTGCCTAGTGGACTTGTTTTACAATTGCCAAATTGTTATTATGTTCCTACTATGAGTAAGAACATCATTTCCGTTTCTTGTTTAGACAATCATGGTTTTCATTTTATTATTGTCTAATTGTTATTACTCTCTCCTCTCTCCCTGTCGTTGCGTCGCTTCTCTCTCTTCTCTCCGTGCAGTTGCGTCGCTCCTCTCTCTTCTCTCCCCATCGTTGCATCCATCTCCTCTTTGTATAGATTTGAAGTCACAAGCCCTCATTCCTCCGTTGTCCTTCGCCTCCCTCTCTTTCTCCTTTTCTCTCTTTCCTCTGTCGCGCCTTGTCTCAGCAGTGTAGACGACGAGACTCCATAAATCATCAACGACCGGGCTTCTAAGATCGACGCGATTTGGATTCGATCCGCGTCGACACCTAGCGAAGAGAGAGAGAGAGAACATAATCGATGGCGTGCGATGTGATCGACATAAATGGTGGTAAGCGGCGGGACTAATGGTGCGAGATTGGGAGGCAGGACAACGACGACGGCACTGTGGCATGGCTGAAACCCTAGCATGACAATTACATAAGTGCTAGGTTTTCAAGTTTTTTTTTTTAATTTACGTAAATGTCATTGGTTTAAAAAAAAAACAAAAAATTCTTTTTATTCATTTGTGATTGAAAAAAAAACACTTTCATTGTGTTTGTTGAATTTTATTAATTTTTCGCAGGGTGACTTTATTGGATTATATTCATTTTATATAGCGACGAATACATTTGGATATACAGGTATATATTTTGGAGACTTGCGGATATATTTAGAGACTAAAAAATTATATAAAAATCATAATTTGGATACATTTAGATATATTTAGATATTATAAAAATTATAATAAGATTATTTTTTGCTAAATAAAACAAAATAAAACTAATAAACATAAATAATTAAACTTAATTTAAAAAATACAAAATATTACACAAAATTATATAAAAATTAAAATTTAGATACATTTGAATACTATAAGAAAATTATAAAAAATTAAAATGTGGATACATTTTGAGACTATCGAAAAATTTTATAAAAATTATATTAAAAATTGTAATTTAGAGACATTTAATTTAAAAAATATTATATCAAAAATGTATTAAATCAAAATTTATGTAAAAACAATTGTGATTTAGAGATATTTAGATACATTTGGATACATCTAGATACATTCTGAAACTTTAAATTTTTTTTTATTAGAATTTACCTTTTTTTGAGAAAAAATTAATTTTTTGCAAAAATATCTCGTTTTTTGGAAAAAATATCTCAAATTTTCGGTCAATTTATCAATTAATTAAAAATATAATATTTTTATAAAATATTTTAAACATATTTTTATTTGTTAAAATAAATTTAATACATGATAAAAACTTAATTTAAAATTTAATTTTATATACTTATTAAAATTTCCCCTGCCCTGGGTTACCGCCAATGCCAATCCATCCAGACCACCGTTTCCAAAAGAAACACGTGGTCCGCACTCCACACCCACTTTATTTTTATAACAAAAAATCATCTAACATAGCGTACAACTCAAGCAGACCCCAAATTTTTACTTCAAATTTTATGCAAACTGTGCTTAGACACCTCCAATTTATAACCCCAAATTTTTACTTCAAATCTTAAATTTAAATCATTTACAATAAAATTTTTTTAACTAAAAACTTTAAATTTATTTTTTAAAAAAATATTTCATATATATATTTTTTCACCATCTTATTATTTTTTTATTATAAATATTTTAAATTATATATTTTTATTGATAATTTAATAAAATATATTTTATTATATTTATTAATTTTATATAAAAATATTTAAATAATTTAATTCATAAATTAAAATATTTATAATTTAAATTTATTTTAAAATTTTAAATTAATTTTATTAATAAAATTAAATAATAATAATAATTATTTCATAAATTATGATATTATAGTTTTATAGTCACGATTTATAATTATATAATTTGAAATAGAGCCTTTATATACATTTATGTAATATTTTTAATTTTATTATAAATATATTTTGTTTTAAATTTTTAGTGTATATATTATAATTATTTTTAATATTTTATTATATATTTTATTTTAATTTAATTTTTAATAATTAATTTAATTATTTATTTATTTTAATTTTTTAATAATATATATTTTTATTTTTAAGTATTTTATATAATATTTGATTTTTTGATTTTTTATGTGTTAATATAATTATAATTAATTTATTTTTATATTAATATTTTTTGTATTTACCCAAATTAAGGATTTGGGGTTGGGTTGAAGATTAGGGTTTCGTGTGTGATCTTACAGATCTCTTATTTACAGTCGGATAGTTTTCACGGATCATGGCATTCAAGAATCGGGTTTTGGACTTCTTTATTGAAATAATTTCTTCTTTGGATATCAGGTGAATATTTTTAGGTTGCCTATGCTATCTCCGTACGTTTAATGTTTGCAGTTTGGTTTGGATTTACAATTTGCGGTTTGCTGGATATTGTGGTTTTTCAGGCCTTGTGGTTGTGGAAATAGTTTCTTGGCATAAGTCGTCGAGATAAAATAACCTAGCCCTCACAGGATCTTTCACTCTTTTTTTCCGCATTCTTTTTCTACCTTATGTCTGTGTTTTTAGAAGATCCTGATTGGACGTTTCGCGTTCTTTCCTGTTTTGCAGCCGCTTATGACAAACTTAGAGCGTTTTGATCGGTTTGATTTCTTGTTCTTAAAATTTTGTTTTAGAAGGTTTAATATCATGGGCAACGAGGGGTTTTGTTGTGTTTTATGTGATTTGGTTTTCAGCCCCTGGAGCCTGAATTTCTGATGAACACCTGGGTTTAAGCACAAAAATAAGAGTAATGACGAAGCATGGAGTGTTGTTTGGATGGCTCCAGTGATTAGTTTGGACAATTCAGAAGCAGGGGGGTTTTGTGTTTTCGCTTCTCAAATTTTTGGAAAAGAGAAATTGTTTTGATTTTTTAAATTTTCTTTCCTGCTGATTTTATTTTATTTCATTGTTTTGGTGATGCAGTAGTTGTCGTATTAGATGAAGGTGTTTGCGAAGTGATATTTTGCGTTGATTTGTCCCTCGACTTCATTACTCTTATTTTTCCTTTTGGTCCCTCCACTTCATTACTCTTATTTTCCCTTTTTTTTTTACACTATTGCTGTAGTTTGATTTTTAGTTAAGCTTATACTTTCTCAGGGTGTCTCATTATCAGTTATGCTGGAATATGTCATATTTCTTCATGGCCTACATGCGAATGGCTCTTTTCTTCTGATGGAAGCTATTTATTTGGTTGTGAAGAAAAGGGGAGAGCTTGTTCTGTGCTTGTAAAGGGGGTTTTCAAAGCTGACTTTGCTTTTTACTCTGTTGTTGCTGCGTTGTTGGTATATTGCTACATGTTTTGAGTGGTTCTGTTTTTCAAATCTCAGGATGCTCCGCTTTGTTCTGATGAGGATAGGATTCAGTCATGATTTTGTCATACTCTCATGTTCCAGTCATGGTTTGATCCGATTCATGCCCTTTTATGCATTTGGGTTTGTGATTAATAGTGGGTTTTGGCATGTTGAGTATGAATGTATTTCCAAATTAGTATGTTAAGAGACCTTTAGTGTGATGTTGCTTTTTTTGTGAACCTACATGCAAATGGCTCTTTTCTTCGGATGGCAGTTATTTCCAAATTCAGATTAGCTCATGAGCCTGTGGCCTGCAGTTTTCCGTTGATTGGATAATGACCCAAGAATCTACCTTGCTGGATATTGTTTGGTTTGTTCTTCTCTTTCTTTTCTGTTGCCTGGCTGTTAATGACTATGGATTTGACTCTTGGATACTTGGCCAGACTCTGAGTTTGTGTTTGTCTGCATGGTTTCTCAGGTCTTGGGGTTTTGGAAGTAGTTTATGGCAGGGAGTTCCAGTCGTTAGAATTATCTATGCCACCCAGGATCTTCCATGAACTTTCAATCTTCTGTATATCTTTATTTTTTATTTTTTTTTGGTTGTGTCTGGGTGTGCTGGATTCTAATTAGATGTTCTGGTTTCTCTGCACTTTTGCAGCCTCTGATAAAGATTTCTTCGTGATAAAAGATTTTCTAGGAAGTTTTCATCTGTATGGTCTGCTTTGGTAGTTGGGATATTCACTTCTATAAGTTCAGAAGGGACAAAATTATACAGGAAGTTTTGTTTGGATGGAAACATTGTCTTTTAACTTTTCTATGATATCTTTGTTCCGACTGGAGTTTGTGGTGATAATTGTTCTCAATTACGGTCTTTGTGGGTGCTGTAGGCTTTTTCTTGGGACTTCCTGGCATTCATTTTATGAAACCTGGAGATAGCGTGGTTTGATATTTCTTCTGGGTCTCGACAATCCAGGATGTTTTGTCTGAATAGCAACATTGTCTTCTAACTTTTTATCATATCGCTGTTCTGATTGGAGTTTGTGGTAATAATAGATCTCAATTGGTCTTTGTGGGCGCTGTAGGCCTTCTCTGGGACTTCTTGGCTGTCATGTTATGAAAGCTGGAGAAAGCTTGGTTTGATACTTCTTCCTTCGGTTGTTTGAACATTCTATTTGGACTTGTGCTGGTTGTTTTAGGGATCATCTGTTTTGTGCTTGTTTTGTTTCATCTTGGGTTGTTTAATGAGGATTCATCTGCCAGTTTCTCGATTGGAAAATTCAGAAGTTGAAGTTGAGGTTTTGGCAACAGTGTATACTAATTGGTTACTTCACATTCCTCTTTATGTTGAGGGGTTTACTGCTTACTTTTCCTTACTTTTTGTCTCTCATTTACAAGTCTACTCTTGCTTGGAATAATTGATTTTTGTTCTCTGAATCTATTACAAGTGTGTTAAGCTTGTGTTTGCATTATGTTTTTCAGGTGATTGTTTTATAGAAATATACTTTGGGAACTGAAGCCTTTTAGACATTACTAGTCTACTAAGGATATTTCTTCGTCTCTCTCTCTTATTTTCTTCCTCTTTTTTTTTTTTGTTGATTTGCCTGTCTGTCTGTGTTGATGCAAATAGGCCATTTGTTGCAGCGTTTTGTGATGACAAATCCGGGGCATTGGTTGCATCCTATTGAGTCCGGTTTCCTCTCCATAAAGAAGTGGTTCACTATTGGCTGTTTGATGGTGTTCGGTTTGTGTTACGCATCCTTAATTTGGCTTTGATCTCAAAGCCACAAGATGAACCAGGGGGCTTGTTAAATATGATCTCTTTTGTGTCTGTTGTTCCCTTTGATTGGCTTGATGTCTGTTCTCAATTTGTCTCTGTGGTTGATGTGTAGGCGATTACTTGGGTTTCTTGGCATTCATATTCCGGGAGCTGTTGAAAGGGAAATGTTGGTTTGATATCTCTACCTTGGATATTGACTTACTGTCCTCTTTTTCCCCTTGTTTAGTTGGGATTCATTAGATGGTTGGCAAATAGGTTAACAATGGAAGCTGAGTGTTTTCGTAGATTTTTTTTTTCAGTTTGATTTTTCTTGAACCAATATATACTGTCTGAGTTGGTTTTCTTGTGACTATTTACAAGTTTTTGTTTATACTGCAGATCTTTTATCAGATGAGGATATATGTGTGAAGTTGTGTGGGAGTATCTGGTTTTGTACTCTTTTTTTTTTCTCTTGTTTTCCTCTTAATTAGTTTATTTTCTTCTCTGCTGGTGTTTGGTTTGTGGTGTACTCACTTCCAGGTTTTCTAAAAATTTGCTCTGGGCTCCCATGTTTGTTCACTGCGTTATTCTATAGCTTTTCAGAAGGGGGTTTTTCTGAGCTTCTAACTTTTACTTTCTTTTATGGTAGTAATTGCTATGGTAACATCTATGAGGTGGTGGTATTTGTTTCTCAGGTACATTGTGGTTCAGGTTAGATGGTTAGAACAAATTGGAAACTACACTGTAAATGTAAAATCTCTTCCATGTCTTTGCTTAGATTTCTTAGCCTTTAATGTGCGGGAATGGTAGCGTTGAAGATCTGTGCAGAAAAAGGATATTGGCAATTGCTGTTGAATAAGTTCACTCTGGTATGTTACGTGCATTGAAAACGGAATTATTACGTCATTGATGACTGCTTCGTGACACAGATGGAATTGTTTTGTGCATTGAAAACAATGTGTTGTCTTAGACTACAAAAGTGGGTGGTTAATTTTTGAACTTGTGTATTGCTGCATTCGGTCTCTGGAGTTATAATATTTTTGAATGGCTACTTGTTTAAGGCATGGTGTGTTTGCAGTTGAGATGTAGATTGTTCAAGTCTTGGTCTTGTGCATTGATTGTTACTACCTTGGTTCAAACCTTGTTGATTATTGCTGCTATTCTTTCCGCTGATAGAAAGGCCTTCATTCTTATTGTGCGAATCGTCCGAAGTGTGTTCTTGGTTGAAGGTCGGGGTTATTTTGCGTGAAGCTGATGTCTAGTTAGATTTTCTTTGTAATGCCAACTATTATGTTGAGGACATGTGCAGTTATGTTGTGGTATTGTAGATATTCTTTTTGTAGATGATATTTCTGTGTGGAAGGTATTTTGTGATCTCTGCTAAGAGGCTGTTTTGAAATCTTGTGCGAAGTTGTAACTTCTTGCAACATTGTTGGAATCTAGATCTGTTGTTTTTTGGTTAAACTTTGGTAATGTGAATATTTGTTTTAGTTTTCCCTTGCCTGTGTTTATATCTGCATCCTTTATTTTCTTGTGTGAATGTGTGTGCTGTGCGGGGTTGTGTGTGTGTGCGCGTGCATGTAACTCCGCCTGTGGTGTTTGATACACAGCCGGTCCCAAGCCCGGAAAAAGGAGGAGGGCGTGCAACGGTTATTAACGTTGTTTATTTTTCTATATGTTTGGGCATTTGAGTGGCAGAAAATCAGATTAGAGGTTTGCTGTAAGTGATTATGCCTTGATAAATTGATAATGAAGGTGAAGGGTGGTGCCCCTGTAGGCTAAACACAGATTTTCTGACAACCTATTCCATTCTGTTGCAACTATAGTTAACAATTACGAAAGTTAATATGTGGTTTCCCTTTGATACCGGAACGAGCGTGTGCATTGGGTTGACTGGATATGGATGCACCTAGGATGATGATTGTTCACTGCCTTTTTGGCTTTGTTAATTCCTCGCCATCTTAACTGTTTTGAGTTATTCTGGTTGCCATATTTTTTGGATCCTCCAAAAGAGGTATGCTTATGGTCTCCTTAAGAGAGGTGCGTTGTATGCATTGATTGGGTTTACTGGATACGGATGCGCCTAGGATGATGAGTGGAGTTTGCCGCCTTTTGGGCTTTGTTAATTCCTCACCATCTCAACTGTTGGAGTTATTCTGGTTGCCGTATTTGTTGGATCCATCCAAAAGAGGTATAATTTATGATTTCCTTTAGAGAGAGGTGCTTCATGTTTTTGTCTTCATATTTATACACGATAAAAGTTTGTTGGTTGCTTACGCCGTCGTGTGTTATTGTTCTGGTACGTGGAGCAGTCTGTTTTCTATGGTTTGCGAATTGTGCAATTTGTGCTTTTACTGGAATGTTGCTGTAGAAAATTAGGGCACAAGGTCCATTAGAGAATAGGGCTGTGATGATTTCCACACACACCCAAATATGTTATTTATATTTGCTCTATACATCAGGAAGGTCTACAAAGAAGGAAAGAAATAATCTACTCCTATAATTACATAATTATATATTCTGTCGCAGAATATATACTTGTCTACACTCCCCCTCAAGGTGGAGTATGAATGTCTCGCATACCCATCTTGCAAAATAGAGTGTGAAATGATCTGCTGCTTAATCCTTTGGTAAAGACATCAGCTAGTTGACCCTCTGACCGTGTATATTGAAGTCGTAAGTTGTGATCATCCAACTTTTCTTTTATGAAAAAACGATCAATCTCAATATGTTTCGTACGATCATGTTGAATAGGATCATGAGCAATTCCTATAGCAGTTTTACTATCGCAATGCAGTAACATTGATTGTGGGCGTAGAAGGTGCAAGTTTGCCAATAATCTTTTAATCCATAGCAATTCGCAAACACCCTGTGCCATAGCCCTATATTCAGCTTCAACACTTGATCTTGCTACAACTCCTTACTTTTTACTTCTCCAAGTGACCAAATTGCCACCTATGAATGAGCAATGTTCGTTGTTCCTGAACAATAGTCCCTTTCCTGGACTTAAGATATCGTAGAATTCTGAAAACAGCTTCAAGATGAGGTGTTCGAGGCCGATGCATAAACTGACTAACTAGGCTTACAACATAGGCAATATCAAGACGTGTATGCGCCAAGTAAATTAACTTCCCAACTAACCTTTGGTATTGACCAATGTCGACTGGATCTCCATCATTCTCTGTGTTTGAGATTAGCTTCTATAGGAGTATCAGCAGGTTGACACCCTAGCATTCATGTCTCCAACAAATCTAGCACATACTTCCATTGGAAAATGAAAATTCCCCAATTTGATCTTGCAACTTCTATACCCAAAAAATATTTCAGCCTTCCCAAATCTTTGATCTCAAACTCAGTGGCCAACTGTTGCTTTAGTTTAGTTCTTTCTTCATGATCATTCCCTGTCAACAACATATCGTCGACATAAACAATAAGAACAATGATTTTATTGCTAATATGCTTAAAAAACATTGTGTGGTCTGCATCACTCTGCTTATACGCCATATAATGCCTTTTTCAGTTTGCACACCTTTCCAGTAGTTTTAGAATTTGCAAAGCCTGAAGGAAATTCCATATTCACTTCATCTTCAAAGTTTCCATGTAGAAAGGCGTTCTTTACATCTAACTGCTCCAACTCCTATCCTAGATTTGCAGCACATGATAGAAGAATTCAAATTTAGTTCATCTTTGCTACAGGTGCAAAAGTCTCTT
>CAODLS013330947.1:0-15618 GCA_948243855.1 Flueggea neowawraea | reverse complement strand
CAAGCTTAAAATATGAGTTACCAATATAGCTCCACAACTGTAGTATAAGGTACCGAAATAGTCTCCAAATTTGATTACCCAAACTTATATAGAAAAGTCCAAAGGTGATAAGTACAACATTTTCACCCAGATAAAAAGTTGAAGTGGCATTATTTAGCTAAATCAGATCACTTAAGTTCTCCACATCCTTAAAATTCCCTCACATCAGTACCCAACCACCGCGAACCATCACTGTCAAGCAACCATAATTTACCAAAAACAGAACTCAAATTTTGAATCCATCCACCATTGTCATCTCCAAATACCAACACACCACCCATTTCACAATTAAAACCAAGCAATCAACTTGAAAACTTCCCAATTAAAGTCAACCCAAAAGCAGATTAATTAAAGCGAAACAACATGAGAGAACGCTAACCTGAATCCCAAGTATAACAGCATTCTCAGCAAGAAACAGAGTCATATGACTAGTGAGATTAAACGGTGCCGTAAGCCACTTCCCAGGAGGCACATTCAATTGCCCCCCACCTTTCTTCCCAAGCTTCGATATTGCCGAAACCGCCCTCTCAAACGCCTCCGTATTCAACGTAACGCCGTCACCAACCCCACCAAAATCCGTCAAATTGAACGCTACAGGACGCAGCTTCGGAATCGGCCGTCCCGGCGCCCCCCAGAACGTCGCTGACGGGCCGCCCACCGCACTCCGCTGCCACAAAGATACCGACGCGAACGCTACGATCCACAGTACAGTGAAAAGAGTTTTGTGGGAAGACAAAAGCGCTGGGACCCACCTCTTGAGTTCCCCTCCTCTGGGGTACTGGAACCGAGGAAGCGGCGCCGTTTCGACCATTTTGAGTGGGGAAGATTGGAGCTTTATGGGGTTAGAGTGATGCGGGTAGGGAGTGGGAATGTGGGTATATCGGAAGCGATCTAAAGATAGAAACTTTTAGGGTTCGGAGAATTGGGAATTGTTGGTTGAGGTGTTAATAGTCAGATACAGGTGGATTTGGTGATGATGCAGATGAGAAATAATGGAGTGCGTTTGACGGGAAGGCTCTGCGTGTGGGTCTGGTTTGAATTTAGTGCACTATTTTTTGTTTTTCCTTATCATTTGTTGAAGAGAGAGAGGGAAATTAAGAAATGTTGGTAATGTCATAAGGAAGAACCCAATGTCGGGATCATACCAAAAACTGGGCTAAATCGCACGGTTAGTCGCCGAATTTTCGACAAATTTTTGTACCGGTCCCTCAAGTTATGAGGTAATTACAAATGAGCCCGTCATTTTTGGTATGATTCCCATCAACAAACCCCAATCTTCACTTATTGCTCTACCTACCTTTCTCCCCCCATACCAATCTCCATTCTCTTTTTGAGTATAAGGAAGGCCTTCTTACTTGTAGTCTTTTTTTTTGTCTAACTTTCAATACAACACGAAGAGACTCTTAAACCTATGCATCCGTATACCACATGACTCGAACCCGAGACTTAGCATCAATCGGGGGAAATCCTTATCACTTGGGCTACCAGACCGGTGGTTACTTGTAGTCTATTAAGGTAATTGAATTAACGAGAAAAAATGACCATGAAGTTAGGTTGTAGTTATTAATAAATTCGTATCTATATTTGTTGCGTACTAACTTCTCTAGTTCTATTTTATGTTTGATATTAATCTTAATTTATAAGTGACACATGATGATGATAAGAGTTGAAATTATTGCGAGATATGTAAAGGATGGTCATAAAAGTAGTGATGGCAAGAATGGTGAGTATGGTAATAAGGAGGCAATGAGTTTAATGAGCAAGGAAAGCAAATTGATGGAGCTAAAAGATAGTGAGGAGTGAGGATGGTGACCGTTCTAAATTCCCACATATAATAATTTTAATAATTTAACATGCAAGATGAGAGGGTTGAAGAGAGTACAATGAAAAATAATACACCTCAACAAAAGGCAATTACGTCTCAAGAATTCTGGCTTTGCTCAATCCAGGTATCATATTGATAAAATGATGGGTCACATTTAATTTAAAGAAGGATGTACTTATCAAAAAAAAATTAAAGGACAACCGAGCTAAGAACTCTTTTTGAGAAATATTACTAATACAGTGACACTCTCTTCGATCACTCTCTTTCAATGCTTCACTCTCTTTATTTATTTGTTTTTTCTTCTGAAATAAATAAAAAAATAAAATTGACCAATCAGAAGACGAGTGTGGGAAGAGAGTAACAAGAGGGAGTGTTAGCAGCAGTGTTGAAGGAGGTAGCTCCCATGTTTCTGGCTCGAGAAGGGGACACGTTTGATGTGAAAGATGTTGGGTATCCAGCAAGACAAGTGATCAATAATAATTGGCAGATAAGAATCAGAGGTCCATAAGGGCACATGCATAATATAAATCTGGGGAGGAGTTATCATAAGACCTGCCTCCAATTGGGGCGGAATGAATGTGTGCCACATTGCAGAACCATTCACTCCACCATAATCTCATGTACGGAAAAGGAATACGACGCGACTCTTGTTTCCTTTTAGTCCTCCTATTATTTTGTTTCCTTTCTCTTTGTGACACCTTCAAATTTTCTTATTTATGAACTCGTCTCATATTTGAACTTCTTGTGAGGGTGGTTTGGTTTGGTGATGAGTAGAAGGGAGTTTTTTTTTTTGTTAAAAACTGAATAAACCGATGGTTTTTTTATCGGTTTGGTTCCTTTTTAAAAATCGATTTGACCAATTTGGTTCTCATTTCTCATTTGGTTATTTCGATTTTACAATTCGGTTCAATTCTCAACCAAATTGACGAATAATCATCGTACTTGTAGGTATCAATTCGTAAATGTGATATAGATGTATGCCAAGACAAAATGGTACACTATTCTTGTTTCCCTTTAGTCCTTCTAATTCTGGTTACTCTCTCATTTTGACACCACCAAATTTCTTATTCATGAATTTGTGTCAATGAACTGTTAGGTATCACTTATCAGTTTGTAAATTATAATGGAACTCAAGCCAGGTTCTGCTCGAATGTTGAATTAGTTCAATCTTATTAGAAAATTGAGAGAAATTAGAATTGAAGGCCTTCTTTTCGTTATTAAATTCATTTTAAGATCAAGGCATACCGATTTCTAGTAATCACTTGCATTTAGATTCACAGATAAGAGCATATGCCTCATTCAGTCATTTGCTTGTTCTTTTTGGTCTCCCTTTATTTCTATGCAAAAAAAAGAAAATAAAATGCATCCATTAATTTTCCTATTTTAAGACTATTATAAACCATACAATGAATTTTTCTTTGTACGGCCTCAACTCACCCATAGAAAGGAGACGAGAAAACACACCCACCTGCACGCCGCTCGACCTCGGGACGTCCTGCGTCAACCGAAGAATGCCACCACTGAGGCACAATTGCCGCGGCTAAATCATACAATGGATAAATGTTAAACAGTGCACACATCCCATCTCAATTATTTGTGTATTCGTAAGTGCACACCTTGAAGATGATATGTCTATTTGTGAATGAAGTTGCTGCATTACTAAGAAAGATCCTATTCACACAACTTGTCAGATGCACAGTTACAATCAGTCCCTATACTTCACCCATAAATTGTACATGCATTTGCTTAGCTTCAACTACTAAAAATAATGTGACTCAAACATTTGTTATTGATATATATGTTTAACTAGATATTTCATATTCAATCCCACGATGTTAATATATAGTAATTTTATCACTTTGTCAAGCAAAGTTGGTTTAATAGTCAAGGCATTAGATCTTTTATTCGAAAAATTGGAGATTCGAGTATTGATTGGGATTCTTCTTAGTGGATAATATGTAAATTTACAATAATTCTCAAAGATGCACGGGACTTTCTCTACCCTTAAATCGAACAACTACTACTCATCTAAATTTGTGTGAGCCAAAAAAATGTATCATTTGCATGCAATCTGTTACGATTATCTATATTAAAAACAAACACCATGGAAGCAGTACCAAAAATTTCCTGAAGTGCGACAATTTTGCGTTGGAGTAATATATGTTTTTAACTAAAGTAATATATTGTAAATTTATTATACTTTTGGACTAAAATCTACTTAAATATTTTAATTTCTAAAATGTGCATCAGATGCTTGTAATGCATCAAGAATATTAGAAGAAGACTTAAACCAGTTCTTTGGCCTCTTAATAATCAGTTTATTCACTATCCATATAATTAATCCACGAAATTCACATGTGAAATTTTAAATTATCCTAATTCACAAATGAAACCCAAATCCCTAAATATAAGAGTAAATTTATACATTTAATTCAAATTTTGCACTCCAAAATTTATACACGCTAATGAAGTCCTCTTGGAGAACTTCCCATCAGCGTCGCCCCACCTGCCTCCGCCCCATGTTGGTGATAATGGCCAGACATGGAAACCACAAACACATGATAAGAAACCAGTGTTATCAGAGCTAGAACAACATAAGACACAGTAGTATAGTCGCAAATTATTGTGGGGTTCCCTCACTATGTTTCACATGTTTGTTCATTTTGGTCCCCATTACATAATTTGCGTATCACGTCACTGAAAAAGAGGTCTGACAGTGCACTTATTAGAGACGAATCATCATCACAGGACAGACTCCCTCAAACCTTCCCATTTCAATGGCTAGCGCTTATTGTACTGCTTTGCTTTTAGTGAGACGTGGTCTCAGTCTAGCTCTTTGATTTGACACGTTTAACTCATCTGCCGTTTTGTCTCCAAACTGGGACCTAATCTTCCTTCATTCTAAAGCCTACCAAGTACCAACATCACTAGACTAAACATGTCTTACTCCGAAGTTTGTTTGGTAAGCTTTTTGCTAGTTTTGTTAATCTTAAAAAAGAAGATTTTTATGATTCGTATCATTTCTCATAAGTCGTTTTATCTGCTATCACCGGCAATTAGACTTATAATTTTTTGCACAAAAATAAATTTATTGCTTTTAATGATTTGTATCTATCTAAGTGATTTTCTTAAACTTGAAAGATATTAAACTAGTTCAAAAAAATTTTGCCTTCTGTAGGTGTTTTTATGATGTCATTTCTCAAAAGTATTTATTACTATTTGTATTGTTTATTGAGTTAGCGGATTAATTGATATCAATAATTAAGTTCAATTAATCACATAGAATGGGAACTTAACTCATAATCACACACAATTGATATTTCAAAAGCCTAACAACCCCTATATATTGACATATTACCGTTTAATTTACGAAAGTTGGCTGTAATTGGAAGAATGGAAAAATATACTCAAACATATATATACTCAAGTTTTAAAGTTAAAATTTAAATTGAAAACTCAGCAATATAATTAAAAATTTACAAGTTTCAACTTTCAATATCATTTTGCTCTTTGCAAAATCACATCACATGGTTGTACTCATTTAAACTAAACCGGTGAAGCGACAGGTTCTTGATTTCTCCATCAAGATTATATAGGCAAACAGAATTCTAATATTTGGGTTGAGGGCAATAATGCTGCAAATAATTGAAATGCACTTTTCTTCCAATAATTGAATTAAGCAATCCCCACATGTAAGATTGAGTTAATTATGCCACGTACCGGAATTAACATTTAGATTTTGATTAATAACTCTCACAAATTCGTTATTATGTAAATGCTAATTCTTTTAAATATTAGTTTGTGATATGCTAATGTTTTTAACTTTGTTTTGAAAAATGCTAGATTTATTAGGTATATTAAATCCAAATTTTCACATTTTCACCATCATTTTTTCTATTTATTTTCTCTCTCTTATGCAGAACTCTTTCTCCTCTCTCTCTCTTTCCCTTTCTCTCTCTTCTTCCCCGTTCTATCTCTATCTCCAAACCCTAGCACCGCCATCTCTATCTTCGTCGGCCACCACTCCTCTCTTCCTCTCTCTCTTGCTCCTCTCCACCTCTTCTATATTCCTCTCAGTCGCGCCTCTCTGCCTCTTCTCTCTTTGTCGGACATATCTAAATCTAAAAAGGAGTCGAGATCTGAAATCGTCTAGCGACGCGAAGATTCTTTAGCCTTTCTAATCAAGCCGGTTCGTTCGTTCTTTCGCCTGATCGATCTATCTTTGGCATCATCTCTGTTGTCTTTTCTTGCCTCTTTCTCACCACTCTTGCCTCTAGAGTGGTGGTGAGGGCAACGGCTAGGGTTCCAAGACCTTAGTTGTTGCCTTTTTTCAAAATTACCTAAATACCCTTAGTTTTATAAAAATCAAAAAAGTCTCTTGTGTTCATTATTTAATGTGAAAAATCATTTTAATTGTGTTGTTTTAGCTTGTTTTTAATGACTTTGGTCAATTTGTTTGACATATATTGATTTTGTATAGGAATGGATATATTTGGAGATGCACGGATACATTTGGAGACACATGGATATATTTGGATACGTTTGTAAACCGCTGGACACCAAATTAATTTTTGTTAAATAAAAAAAACTAAACTAAACTAATAAACTTAAATAATTAAACTCAATTTAAGAAATACAAAATATTACACAAAATTATATAAAAATTGAAATTTGGATACATTTGAATACTATAGGAAAATTATAAAAAATTGAGATTTGGATACATTTTGGGGACTATCGAAAAATTTTTAAAATTAATTATAATTTGGAAGCATTTAATTTAAAAACTATTATACAAAAAAATTATTAAATCAAATTTTATATAAAAAAATTGTGATTTGGATACATCTGGATACCACCGGATATATTCTGAAAGTCATATTTTTTTCTCCCTTGGAATTTATCTTTTTTCCCTAAAAAATCAATTTCTAGAGAAAATATCGAGATTTTTTGCAAAAATATCTCAAAATTTTGGCCAATTTCTCAGTCAATTAAAAATTTGATATTCTTATAAGATTTTTCAAGCGTGTTTCTATTTATCAAAATGGGTTTGGTGCATGACAAATGTCCAATTCTAAATTTTAATTTCGTATAGTTGTTAAATTTTCCCTATAAGATTTGCACCTTTATTACCATTTTTTTTATCTTCGATTCAACAGTTTTAGTTTTAACGTAAAACTTGTTTAGTTTAGAACTACTTGAAACATGGCATTTTAACAAGTGCGCACATTTGATTAAATTCATGCACACTCTTAAAATTTCGCATATTACGAATATCTATCTTTGTGAGATTTCATGATACGAGCTACCAAAAAATATGAGATTGTATAAAATTAAAGTTATAGGTGGTAGTAGACATTGTTTTAGGCAATAGAAAATTTTCATTCATTTAAATAAAATGTAAAATCAAACGTGAGGCATATGAAATGAAACAAAAATCGTAATTTGCTTAAAATAGTCACTGCACTCGCTACAAATGATTTATAGTTATGGCTAATGGCGGATCCAAAAATTATCGGATGTGGGGTCGAACTGTCGATGTTAGAATTGACTAAAATAAAAAAAAATAACAAACCAATGTCAAAATTAGAGTACGATAAAGTTACATTAAAGACAATTAATAAAAATATAAAAACGAGTACAAATTAGACTACACTCGTCTTTATAGTGTGAGATAATTAATTACACAAATATAATATTACAACTTAGTTAATGCTTATGGAATATGGAATAGGCTTAAGTTTCAGTAACCCATCATACATAGGGCTAATCCCTTTCCATGACACTAATAAGCTCTTTAATCGAAAATCTCCATTGAATTACTGGAAAATAAAAAAACAAGTACATAGAAAACATAAAAGATTGTTCATTCCATCTTACGTCTAGTAATCCCCAGTATCAGACTCAGATTCTCCACCAAAGCAGCTAACCTACATCCAACAAAGTATCAAGGTTCATGTCATTTGATACCGAATTAACGACATTCATTAAACCTTAGAAAAGAAATATCATAACTACATTCTAACAATTGTTAGCCTATTGATTAGCAATTCCATCGATAAAGAACAGAACAAACCTTAAAGCAAGAAATTACATTCTGGATGTTATGGTAAATGAATAAATCAAATAAGGATTAACTGACATCGTTTTCTATTAGAAATTCTCAAACTTAATTATCATATGCATTCAATTAACCAGGAAGACTTTCAACATCATCAAGAATCGCGACATCGTTTCTCTTCTCCTAACATCCCCTTCAAATATAGTTTCATCACAGCATGAGCATTCATTTGGCTTGAAATAATCAAGCTTTAACGCAATAGTTAAGCAGAATATCCAGAATAACCTCAAGATTTTCGGATATAGGGGAAGCATGCAAATGGCTATGCAACCACTTCCTAGTCCTCATGTGTTGCAACTGAATAATAGTCCCACTCTTGATAACATTTCCCTGCTTGGCATTCTTCTCTAGCACAAGGGTTCTCTTGCCCTGTGTTGTCGAGTTGCAGATATGGGGGACGACCCCGGTCGACGTGGTGGCAGAAGGGTGGGGGTACAGGGGTAGTGGCGGCTGCTGGTGGCCAACCGACTCCACCTGCATCCGTCGTTGGTTATAGTTATAGCCTAACATTGGCTTAGACTATCTCCGATACTCTTTTTATTTTGGCTTTTCTCTTTATAATAAAGAGTCATTCCTCAAAAAACATCTTCAATTCTCTTTTTATTCCACTATTTATCTTTAAAAATAATATAAATAGTAGTTTTGACAAAATCATTTTTATTGTGTCTAAAGTGACTCGTTATTTGATATATCATTAATGAAAAATTCTCTTTCCATATATTTTATTCTCATTCACCAATCAATTTTAAATGTTTTATGAATTTAAACAAAATAAAGAGTTGAGTAGAGTCAATATTGGAGGGGGTATTTATTTTCAATCTATATAATTAATAAAGCTATCTATTTTTATTAAACTACTCGCTAAAAATACATGGTATAATTGGAGATGCTCTTATATGAGACACAAAAATAATAATGAAGACGTCTCCTCACATTTCCACCATTACTCTTAACTAAAGCCTTTGCTTCACAAACTCTCCTCTTTTGCACTAAAAGTGAGGGAGTAAAAAGACGAGGTCCTTACGTCGCTCTGCTAGGGTTTTGAATATCATACTCCATTGCCAACTACCGTATTCATTACCAGATCTCATGGCCATATATGTTCAATTTATGGATTTTGCGTAGTTTTCCTTTATTTCCCCCCTTCTTTATTACCTGTTTCATCCTCGTTTTCTCTTCCAATTTTTACTCCCCATCAACCTCGAGCACGACATTCTGATATATCTTCCTCTACTTTATTTTCTTTGTTCTACCCTTTATGATCAGATTTATTTACTTCTCCACCACCTAAGACTCCTTTGATCATTTACTTGCTTGTTAATTATTCTATTGTGTTGGTCTTGGCCTTGTCTATGGATCTTGGTTCATCCAAGTTGTTTTCCTTCCCTACCCCACTATTCCTCTTCTTTATTACTTCACCCCTCTGTTCTTGTTAGTTCGCACCAGATTTAGGACTCTATGGCTTAAGGATGTCTGCTAGTCCAGGTGGCCAACCTGACATCCTCACGAGACACTAGTATTTCCCAAAGAGGAGGTAACCAACGATGATGAGGACGATGTTGGGCCTTATGCAAAGTTGCTCTGGGAAGGCCATGAAGGAGGATGTCCATGGAGGTCCTCTTGTTGTTTTAGGATTGGTTTTTTTGTTAATGTTTGTAGGTACTTTAGTTGAGTTTTTCTGTTTCATGAAAGTCATTTTTTTTATTTGGCTTTGTTTGGTAGTTTGTTGTCTTTGTTTTTTAATTTCGTAGGATATAACGCTCCAACATAGGTCCATTACAAATTATGATTCAACTTATTCGAATTGCATAGCTTTGTTCGGGGGTAGTTTGGGAATACATGTAATCAACTGGTTGATGATTATTAAGGGCCAAATGCATATACACGTCACCCAGATATAGAAAATACAACTCTATGTGGCCTAGTTCAAAAATTTTAAACAAAAATTTTAAAAACTCCAGTGAGCGATTGTAAATTTCAATTTCACAGTCCCAAAACATAGAAATAGAGCAATCCAAACTGAACATAAAATCAAATCAGATCTCTCTTGATCTCCAATTATTTACTTCCGATATACTTTCAAAATAGATCGAAAATCGCGAACAACTAGCAACCAATCTAAAATAGACCTACATTACATAAAATCAAACTAGATCTCTGTTGAGCTCACAATCGAAGATTTCAACATATTTTATGTAGATTTCATGATACTCTTCTGAACAACCTCATGTACAGATCACAAATATCATTACACATATATAGATTGCAAACATAAAAAAAGAAGAACTAAAAGCTCATATGTAGATCACAATCATCATTACACAACTTGACAGGATAAATCAAAAACTTCCTATACATAAATTATATACAGATCTGAGCACACAACTAAAACTCAAGAAGAAGTGAAAGCTCAAGAAGAAGACACAAAGTCAACAACAAATAAACAACAAATCAACAACAAAACAATAACAAATAAACAACAAAGAAACAACAATACGACAAAACCAAAACATAATGAAAATAAGAAAGTAGCCAAAAACACAAATCAACAACAAATAAACAACAATATGACAGAACCAAAACATAATAAAAATAAAGAAAGTCTCCAAAAATACAAAAAAGAAATCAAAATGGCACCGTGCCAATAACAGTGTGAATTGAAAATGACAAAACTATGTATAAAAAATATGACACAGTGAATCAACAATTACAAAAAGTGAATATGTAATATCTAAAATCAGACTGTGCGGAACAAATATTATATAATTGTAGTGCCATATTGTTAGATTGCCTAGGAGTCAAGGCTAAGGGTCAACTGGGGGGGGGGGGAGGGCAGTTTTCTACTCAATTCTTATACTTTTGTTAAATTCTTTACTGACTTAAGCGTCAGAGACTTTCTCGAAGAGCAACCTCACTTTATTTGTGTTCGCAAATTTCAAGGTGTCTTTTGAGTTTTCCAACCGTTTGTGTTCTTTCTTTACTTGTTGCTGAAATCGAGGCAACAACAATTGGCTCTATCTGTGAGAACTCGAACAAAACGCCATCGAGCTAAAAGCTGTGTTCCCAAGCCTCTTAGTCTCGATTGGGGGCTATTATTGTGTCATGTTCCTACATCGCCTACGAGTCGAGGTCAATGGTCGCTTATTAACATTTTCCTCTCTCAAACCACTGAGACGCATTTTCCTGGATAAAACTGTGAGAGCTCTTGAGTCTAGAGCGGACAATATCTCAGTGGATGAGTCTAGCGCGTGGACATGGTCCATAATAATAAAGTAGGTGAATTGCGTAATTACCTCAATTATTAATGATATTTTCTCCAAGCTATATAATATATAAAAGCATAATACGATTTCATATAAAATTGACATTTTACATGCTACAATTTTGATATGTGACATCCCAATTACATGACATATGTCATTTCCCATTAAATCTTCAATATCTTGGTCAATATTCACTTCCCATTAGGAAAATAAACAAATATGGAAATGAAACTTATAAGAATTTCAGTATTAATTTTTAAATTTTTATATATTTTTTTAATTTGAGACAACTTTTATAGTCTCGAATATTTATAAAAAAAATATAAGCATATCCATAGTATCCTAGGATAACATGCCGAGGTAAAACTAGTGTTTCATAAAAAATGGTAATAATAATAATGATAAAGACAAGACAATCCTCGTACATGTCTTGGAAAAAGCATGTGTTGTGTCTATTGGGAAAATTTAACATTTATACTAAATTAAAATACTAAATTTGACTTTTGTCATGGACCAAACAAAGTTTGATTGATAGAAATACGCTTGAAATATATTGAAAAAATACTAAATTTTTAATTGACTAAGAATTTGATATATTTTCGCAAAAAAAATTGCTATATTTTCGCAAGAAATTGATTTTTTTGCGGAAAAAGATAAATTCCAAAGGAGAAAAATCTAATGTTTCAGAATGTATCTGAAATGTATCCGATGGTATCTAAATGTAGCCATATGTATCCAAATCACACTTTCTTTTTTGTATAAAATTTGATTTAATAAATTTTTGATGTAATGTTTTTTTTAAGTTAAAGGCCTCCACATAACAATTTTTAATATAATTTTTACAAGTTTTTCGATAGTCTCCAAAATGTATCCAAATCTCAAATATTTATATAGTTTTTTATAGTATCCAAATGTATTCAAATGTCTCAAAATTTTAATTTTTATATATATTTTTCATAGTCTCTAAATGTATCCAAATTGATCCTAATGTATCTATAAGTCTCAATATCAATTTTTGTACAAAATCAAAGGTATTCACATAATTTTAAGAGAAATAAAAAAAGGCAGCAGCTAGGGTTTTGGTACACTAGTCGTCGCCACCAGTAGCACCGCATCCTCAAAGACAAAGGACTACATGGAGACCGGTGAAGAGAGATGACGATGGAGGATAGAGCATAGGAGAAACCATAGAGATCGACAGAGAGAGAACAAAGAAGACGAGGAGTGATGGCGGCGACGAGAGCGAGAGTGAGCGACGAAGAAGAGAACATAAGCAGCGGAGACGAAAGAAAGAAAGGGATACGACGGTGCAGAGAAGAGAGAGAAGCGAGGAAAGCGAGGCGGCCATGAGGATTAGGATTAAGGCTAGGAGCTTGTTTGGCTGAGGAGAAGGAGACACTAAAAGAGAGAGAGGGGGAGAGAGAAACGATGAGAGAGAATAAAGTTATGAAATGAGACGAGAAATTCACTTTTATTTGACTGAATATGATATTTTTAAACTAAAGAATAAAAAAATAATGGCTGAAAAACTGAACTTAAAAAAATGTAATATTTTAGTGATTATGAAACCTTATTTTTTTTAGGTCAAAATTTAAATGTTAACAAAGGCATCTGATATAATTAGCCCGTGTTTATTTGTACAAGGCCCACTATTGGTACACTAATGCTCAAAACTGGTCTTAATACAATTTCATTGTACAGCCCACATTGACTTTTTCTTGACTCTGACCACTAATTGCCCTTAATCTAACCGAACCTTATAATCGAAATGGGGAAACCATAGTACACGTGTCTAGTCATAATTGGATACTCTCTTTGCGGATAAGCCCATCAACATGGTTGCCTGCTAAAATTAACTAACAAAACTACCAAGCTGCACCAACAACTTTGGCTTTGGCCAGTCATGGCTTTGAGCGTTGCTTCTACTTCACTGTCAAATCTTCCAACCATCAAAACCAGGTCTTTAACTGTTCTTTAATTGTCATTTTACTTCTCTTTTTTCCAATACATGAAGCGATTCTCCGTTTGTTCTGCCATGGAGAAACAGGATTGCATCTCAGAAACCTGTGGTGGTGGGGAAAATTGGAAACCTTGAAGCTGTTACAAAAGGCAGATTGAATGCAGCAAAAGGAGTATCAAGTGTGTGTGAACCACTTCCTCCTGATAGGCCACTGTGGTTCCCTGGTAGTTCCCCTCCTCAATGGCTAGATGGAAGGTACTTAGCTCCTTTCCATAACAGGTTTTCTTATCACTCAGAGTTGAATTTGCCCAAGTTTAGTTTTTCTTTTCTTTGATAAGTCATTTTATTTCATCCCACTAAGAATCGAACTTACGACTCCTTGTCACTGGAGTTCACTCCAGTTGCAATTAACTGCCCAACTTTAATTCCTACCATAATGTGACTTAACAATACTGATGAATTTACATTTTTATTAAAGCTGCAAATGATTTAATTCTTCCTAGATGTGCTCTTCAGAAATTATTCTGTCAATACTTCATTGATTTGGTATTGTTCATCATGGCATTGCAAGTTTTTGCATGATTGAAAGATGACTTTTTTTCCCCTTTATGTTGATTGTAGCCTTCCAGGTGACTTTGGCTTCGACCCGCTAGGATTAGGTAATCAATCCATCTCAGATGCCCTTAAATTCTTCTCATCTTGTAACTTGGTGGATTTGGAAATTTTATGTTACGGTTCTTAAAAGCTTCCTGCTGGTCTGTACTAACAAGCCATGTTCCTCAGGGTCTGATCCAGAGTTGCTTAAATGGTTCGCGCAAGCTGAGCTAATCCACGGCAGGTGGGCAATGCTTGCTGTGGCAGGAATTCTCATTCCAGAATGTCTTGAAAGATTAGAATTCATTGAGAACTACAGCTGGTATGATGCCGGTGCTCGAGAATACTTTGCAGATCCTACAACATTGTTCCTGGTGCAAATGGCCTTAATGGGATGGGTTAAAGGAAGAAGATGGGCAGATATAATCAAACCTGGGTGTGTCGATATCGAGCCTAAATTACCACACAAGAAAAATCCAACTCCAGATGTTGGTTACCCTGGTGGATTATGGTTTGTGGGGTAGAGGGTCTCCAGAACCTGTGACGGTAATGAGAACTAAAGAACTAAAGAACGGTCGTCTTGCAATGCTTGCATTTGTTGGTTTCTGTTTCCAGGCCATTTACACTGGGGAAGGTCCTATTGAGAATTTTATGGCTCACATTGCAGATCCTGGTCATTGCAATGTTTTTTCGGTATTTCTCTAACCTTCGCGGACAACAAAATTCTCTCTATTGAGTTTCAAGTGAAATTTACATAGCGCGCTCTCCATTTTTGCAGGCTTTTAAATCTCAATGATTTCACTGAGGTCTGTAGAGGAAAAGATACAAGACTGATACTCATGTAATAGCAAGGAACTCAGAATTTGTGTAAAGTTTTCAATTTCTTTCTTCTTTTCATTGTTACGGAATTGTTTGATTTCTTGATTATGAGCAGAGAAATTGCACATAGCAAGATTTCAAAAAGAAGTGCAAATGCTTGAAATTAAATGAGTAAAGTCCTGACAATAGTATTAAGACTGTAAAAACGGATGAGAGAACCTGTGGTTTACCAAAAAAGTCCTGACAGTACTATTGAAAAGGAAGTTCAATTTCAGAGTGAAAAAAAAATACTGTAAGAAAGAATCTATGTTTGCTGCTACTGTGAGACATGTTTGACCACACAAATGAAAAAAAGAAAACTTGATTTGAAGTGAGGAAATAATTGTTGGTGAGATTCAAAATGTAATAAAAGAAAAAAACTATGTTAAGAACCCTGTTTTTAGGTAACAATGACAGAAGTCAGTCAAAGGATGTCTCAATGAGTGTAACCTTTTATTATAAGGAAAAAAACTCTTTCTTGACATGGTCAACAATATCTACTCTATTCTTAGAATCTGCCTTAGCTTTGCCAGGTCCATCACCAATTCCCTTGTGTCAAAGGCCACACCAAAATGCCAATCCAAATTAAACAAAACAAAACACACCCCAAAAACCAAGACTTGGAGGAGAACCACACATTCACAATCACAACACAACAACAGCTCCTAAGTCTCTCCGAACAGCGGCTAGTTTCTTCCTCCTGAAAATGGCCGCTGTTCGCTTCCTCCTCCTTCTCTCCCTCCTCACCCTTTCCTCTTCCTTGTCCGAACATGAAGCTCTTCTCAAGCTCAAGAAATCGCTATCTCATGCTGGTGCGTTGGACAATTGGGTGTCAGGAACTAATCCCTGTTCTAGAAAATGGGTTGGTGTCAGGTGTTTCAGTGGCATTATCACAGGATTGCATCTTTCTGATCTCGGTTTGTCAGGAACCATTGATACCGATGCATTAGTACAGCTT
>CAODLS013330789.1:0-18124 GCA_948243855.1 Flueggea neowawraea | reverse complement strand
GTTATTGTATGTAATCTTGAGTTTGAAGGTGGTAGAGGGCCTGATGTTGATGCCATTCAAATTAAGCCTAAGTCGAAGCACATTTGGATTGATCGTTGTAGTCTTCGTGATTATGATGATGGACTCATTGATATCACCCGACAAAGCACAGATATTACTGTTTCTAGTGAGGTGAATGTGTATGCGATTATTTTATGGGAGGTTTTTGCTGTGTTGGCTGGTGTCTTATGGATTTGAATGTGTTGTTTTCAGGTGCCACTTTTCGTGGCATGACAAAGCTATGCTTATTGGGGCAAATCCGTCAAATGTTGGTGACCGATGCATAAGAATAACCATTCATCATTGTTTCTTTGACGGGACAAGGCAGCACCATCCTCGTGTTAGATTTGGCAAAGTGCATTTAGACAATAATTATACCAGAAATTGGGGAATTTATGCAGTTTGTGCTAGTGTAGAATCACAGGTGAGGCATCACTTTCTGCAAATTTTATCTGCCTCTGATATTTCTTATACTATTTGTTGGTTTTATTTGTTAATGAATGATTCATATCTTTTGTCTACAGATTTACTCACAGTGCAACATATATGAGGCAGGACAGAAGAAGGTTGCTTTCAAATATCTCACTGAGAAGGTGAGTTCTTTTATTGTTTTCACCCAAAAAACAAAGTAACAGAGCTTTCATGATAATTTGATTGCTTTGTATAATCTTACATTCCAGAAACTATGATATAATGTCTATGTATAGGAGAAAGAATTCATATAGTTAAGTTTTCAACTAGTTCATGTTAAAGGTTTAGCTCCAGGTTTCAATATGTTTGATGTTTTCTTAATTTTTTTCAGTCAATTGATCAGGATCTTTTTTTTTTTTCCTGATTTGAGGAATAAGAAACTAAATATTAACTTGCACATTGAATGATGAACATCAGAACTTAAGACTTTGATTTAAGGATGTCAATTATTATTGTTTTATTGCTTCGCACGGTCTAGTTTAAGGTTTGTAAACACGCTTCTAACTTTACCTGGAATATGTATCCAATGATGAACTAGTATTGCAGGTAGTGTGCGTATGCGTGGTGTCCCTGCATAAGTTTTTTAATCTGCCTGAAACTGAAAGGAAAAACTATCGGTGGCTATTTATTTTAATTTTCTGTTCAAGTGCAGTGTTATCATCTAATGTATGAATTGAAGACCGATAAATACAGACTTCTCTTATTTTGAATTGCCAAAAGCACTATTCTATCCTCTTTGGTGGTTTGATGGCTTTGCCATATCCTTGTGTTCTTTAACTTAATAACGCAGCAATACATATATACCAAATGATTGCTCCTGTATGTATTATTCAAATGTATGAATTGTCTTAGACTAATGCCAATCCAATTCTTTTTTTTTTCCTTTCACTTCTTCGCAAAATTACCAGAAAACTATAATATGTGTGTTTTCTGAACTTTGTTTATACACCAATGAGATAAGTACATGTGTCCTTGTTTGAGCCTCCAAATACAGGATTATTTTCTAAAGGTCTCACTGGTTAAACAAAGACATGGAAGAGTTCTCCGTATGATATGGTGGATGGGTTTGTGGATATGGTATTTGTTAATCATGATAGGTCGAATCAGGTGAAGATATGTCATTCTGTTATTGCCTATTTTAATAATTTTGCATTTTAAGTGTGAATTAAGAATTTTTTTATTAATCAAGTTTCTAAATGGTTTACTTCCCTAGTTCTTCCCCATTAAACATGAAATGAATCCAAAGAAACAATATTTGCTCATAACATGTTTCCATTGGTTTTAAATTACTGCCGAATACAGTATCATCTTTTACTTTTTTTTCCCTATTAAAGATATAGAGTACTTTTTGAATTCTTGGTAACTGTATTATGAATTTTCTAAAAATAGCTGGAATTAAACCAATATCTGTTTTTATGGCACTACAGGCAACTGACAAGGAAGATGTGCTGGCATCATAAGGTCTGAAGGAGACTTATTTGTAATCGAAACTCAAGCAGGGTTAATGTCCGAGCATGGCGAAACCTGTATATTTCATCCCAGTCAATACTACTCCACATGGACAGTGGAAGCTCCCACAGATGCTCTAAAACATATTCTCTAGCATTGCACAGGATGGAAAAATGTTCCACGTCCAGCAGATCAGACATTGTCAGCATAGCATAGCGATCTCAGGTATTTTGATGAATTCTATATAGCAGATATGCAGTAATTACCAATGAACAAATAATGAAATACAGAGTATTCCTTAGATAGCTATATAGGCGCAACACGTTTTTGCGTCTGCTCTTACTTCGATGGTATCTACAGCTTGCATCAGGTAAACTGATGTCTGTATGATTGTCGTCGGAACCGGGGATTTGCTTGTCAGTTATCTTATTATCCATAATTCAATAATGTTTTTATGATCGAATTGGTTTTGCTACATCAATCACTCATTCAAATGATGATCTCTAGTCCCACTCCTGTCAGTTCTTTGTTTCCTTCACAGAAATTTATTTCCAGGAAAAGCTACCTGGAAACATTAGCTGAAATAACAACCATACAAATTATTCACATGTTTGTAGTGTTATTTATGACCCGGCATCTTACTGTAAAGTAACAATGTCAAACATTATTAGATTCAATGCCTTTGAATTACCTGTTTTTGCAGTTTACAAACTTACCTTATGATATTGTCAATTTATTTATTTTTATTTTGGAGTTGAAATTTTCTTCTGAATTGTTCATTTGAATAATTGATTTGGTATTATTGGATAGTACTACAATGATGACTCGAGTTACTTAATTTTAAGTTCAGTTATTTAATTTGAGGAGGTAGTTACTTAATTATAGCTCCAAAAGTTATTTAATTTTGGATGTCGTTACTTAATTTGATCACCGGTTACTTAATTTGATCACCGATTACTTAATTTTAATTGGTCACTTAATTTTATGATAAATTAAATAATTATAACTATTATTTAATTATTACTGAAATTATTTAATTTGAGTCTCATTTATTTAATTTATTAAAAGAGTTTTTATTGAGAACTCTTTTTAGGAATTCTCATTGTAATATTATTTGGTATTATTATTTTTTTTATAATCTGTCATGATCCGTATGCTACTTTTACCATTCCGGTATGTATAAGTTTCCATAACTTGCATTTCCATTTACAGAAATGTCATGTATTAGCAAATTTTCAAATCTCATGACGCACTTTTCAAATTAAGACACTGACAAGAAAGGCAACTGATCATCACCTAAAGTCTCCCTCACACGATCTTTCCTTTTACTATTCGAATATGATTTTCAGAAACATGATAATTATTTAGCCTCCAAAAATCCAGGCTTTTAACTTTCGAACATATTTTTCATCTGGGAAGCTTCTAGAGAGTTTCAATGTTTTCTGCAACTATTACCATTTTGTTTTGAAAGATGGGTTTCTTGGGCAAGAATTTTAGAACAGTGCTGGATTGTTCACGGAGTCGCCGTCTACAGGGTTTCTCTCTCTCTTTCTTTTGTAGGTTTTTAATAGAAATCAAGGTTAAGAGACGCGATAAGATTACAAGTACAAGTTTGGATCTTTGGAGTGCAAAGTTTTACTTGAACACTTCATAGTTTGAGGCTATAAACGTAACAAATGATACGGAGTTGAGAATATTTTCCAACTAACAATTAATTAGTGAAAATGGGATTGGTGTTCAGTGAAAATATGTTATTACTAATCATTTTCGGTTATCTTTCCTTCATAAAAAAAAAATGGCGTCTTGCACGATTTTCCTAAAGAAGACCAACTTGTTGGTGTTGCAATAAGATGGCGGGTCCTATCAGCCCTTTTGGACATTCAGAGAGTTACAGTCACAATCATCAACCTGCCCAAATTTTCTCAGCCGCACAATTGTCCTACTAATACTAAACCTATTATTGGAACATTAAGATTTATTAATGGTCAAGATGAACAGTCATCATGAACAGTCATGCAGCTTAACTTGGTCCATAAACATTTTCACCCTCGAGGAGTGGTTGAGCAGTTAGGAGCGTTGACCTCAGTACGCAGTGCGAGTTCGAGCTTCTGAGTGAGTGGCGTAATTTCAGCGACGGTCTGGTTGCTAGCTCGGGGCCGTATTGCACTAGTGTTAGGTTGTTCAGACCCAATCCGCTTGTTTTCGGTTAGGTGTCCGGGTGTCAGCTATGGCTCTCGGGAATATTTCGTAGCGGAGAGAATGCCTTCGAGTTTAAAAGTCTGCATGATTACGCCCAACAAGAGTATATCACCTATCGATCGTCCTACCTTCCCTTTTCATCGATAAAAAAAAAACTAAACTTCATATCTCTAAGTAAGAGAAAAATTGCGCAACACTTGAAACACTTAGGGCACTTTTTTTCTCTTTTCATATTGATGAGGTGACAAGATGAATTTGAATGAGGTGACAAGATGAATTTCTAGTGTAGTTATATTTTTCTTATTACTTGTGCATCAATTTATGTCCTTTTGAAAGAAGAGCAATAACATATCATAACATATATATTTTTTTCATATGTCATTCAGTATTCTGGATTATCTTATGTCTAGTTGATGAGATTTAATAAATTCAGATTAATTTGAATTCATGAGTTTAATAAAAATCTCAGAAGGTAGAATCCTTACCATCGACGTTGTTACATTCTTAGGGTTTAAATTCGAGGCTTTTGGTTAAGTTGAAACAACTCATGTCATAACATATATAAATGTACGAATGTGAGAAAAAAATTAGACTATTATATTTTTATTTATTTTTTATAATTACAAATATAAATTTATTGTTTTTAATTATTATAAATACATTAATTTTTTAAAATAATTTGTAATTATCTCAACAAAAAATTTAAACTTTATCTATTTCAAAAAAAATCTAACAATTTGTAATTATCTTAAAAAATTAAATTTAAAAAACTTTATCTATTTCAAAAAAAAATATCTAACAATTTATAATTTTCTTACAAAAATTTAAATTTCATTTTAAAAACATCTAACAATTTATAATTATCTTAAAATTTAAAAATAATTATCTTAAATAATTTGTAATGTCTTGTTTTCATACTGATAGTTTGATCATCTTAGACTAGCCAAGCAATTTATTTTTCCAATTAACTTTTATCTTAGATCATATGCATTGCGTATTTCATTTCAAAAATAATGAAATTATTGATATCATTATGTGTTAATGATGATATTATCTATTTCACAATTACTTTGTTGTTATACACTAATCTTTTGAAATATATATTTCATCTCATGTAAATAAATTTTGAATATTCTATTAATTGGCTTATAGTTCTGACAAAATTAGACATATCATTTTACAACAGGAGTTTAAGTACATGTTTGTGTTTTGATTATATTTATGATATTCGATAAATATAATGATCTTGCAATAATTTTCCTTCATACTCAGATTTGTAAGATCTGAAAATTTTCTATTTACTTTTAGAAAAGATCCACTAATATATCTCAACAAAAATATATAAGTTTAGACATAAATATATAAGTTTAGCAACGAGAAGAAGCACAAAGATTGTTGAGTATATCGTTCACTCAAATATATGTTCATTATTTGATATCATCGTTAATTTGGGCAGATTTTAGTGCAGTTAAGTTAAGTAAAGTGAAATTGTAATTCTATTGAATTTACACTTATTTTTTAGAATAATATTTTATTTTTAAATCATATAAAAATAAAAAAGATAATATTAAAAAGATAATAAAATAATTGTCATTTAGTTTTACATGTTCGCTAATTTGTACTCTTTATCTATGTTTATTAGTACTCTTTGAAAAAGTTTTAAATATACTAATTACGTAATTAATTGAAAATTTATTTTTTATTTCTCTTATTACTAATTTAAAGATAGTTGATATATATATATATATGTAAGAAAGAATATGACAAAAAGATAAACTATTAACATCGTCTTACATGGAGTTTTTGTTGAATAATTGATTAATTTTATACACATCAAAATTTTTATTTTATATATATTATAATTGTATAAAATTTTTATATGAAGTCTGTGTTTATCACAATCAAAATAAAATAATATTTTAAATATAATTATTCAATAATTTAATAAAAATATATATCACGTGCAATATACGTACATAGAAAACTAGTTTATTTAATTATTAGTAGTATATATATCAGGATGATTAATAGTAAAGAAACAGCCACTAATTACAAAATAATTAAAAAAATATTTTTAAATGAAAAACTCAAGCTCTCAACCACGAACTTCGCCCCTGAGATGACGACGTCGTCGTGGAAGACGAAACCGAATCGTCAGACTCGACCGTCGCAAAAAATAAATCCGACAAGTAATTCCCAATATCTTCAGGGGTATATCTGACAAACAACCTGATATTCCTATCGGATCCAACTCCACGTTTATGCTTCTCGTAAAACTCGCGATATATCGGTATTAAATTTCTCGCGATAGATACCTTTATCTCGTCCCGGAGTTTCGGATCCGGTATGATGCAATGACTCTGTTTCCGATATGCTTCTTCAAAACTCGAATTGAACCTCTTAAAAGATTCCTTAACTTCCGCCGCGGACATCGCCGTCTCCGCCGGATTCTCAGGCAGCGCCGTCGCGGCCCTGCCCCATGCTAACCTCTCGTAGTTCGCTGCGAACATTCGCACCTTAGCTTCGTGCTTACTAACCCATTCCTCGCCAAGCAAGTACTGAAGATTCGATGTACGGACCTTCGAAACGACGTGTTGGAGATTGTTCGTTAAGAAGAGATATGACAGCCCCACATTCTTGTAATGCTTCGATTTCCCGTCGAGTTTGCACAGAAGAACAAGAACTAACCAGGCGAACCGGACGGAGATCGCCGGGGCGTCGTCTCTATCCGGACTGCTGAAGAAGGAATCCGGCAAGTGATTCTTCGCCGGGGAAGGCCAGTCGGAGATGATGTCAGCGAGTACATTACTGTGATCGGCGAGTAGAGGGAGGTAATTCATGGCGAAGGCGGTTAGGTTATGAACTCCGCCACCAGGTGGCAGAGTCTTGAAGGAGTCTTTCTGGATTGTAGACTCGAAATCGGCCAGCATTGTGCGGACGGACTCACTGAGTCGAACGAGAGAAGACATAGCTTGTGATCGGACGGCGGAGAGTAAATCGAAAGAGAAGATCGATTCAATCTCAGGCCAATTCTGTACTATTACAGAATACATATCGAGGAGGCGGAAAATCTTTTCCGGCGCGGAGTTGGACTTCTTGGATTTGGCGACGAGTTCAGGGAAGGAGAAGAGAAGCATAGCACCGTCTCTAGAAATCTCGGCGAAGCAGGACTCTCTGATGGAATCCGAAGCGGCAAAAAGGGTGTCGCACAGGATTCTCTCTCCATTAAAAAGAGTCCGAATCGACACCTTGAAAGCTTCCAACCAGTTCTTGATTCTTATATCCACTGCCTCCCAATCCATTTTATTGAAATGCGATGAGCTCATCTTCTCCACTCCTAATCGGTAAATTCCTTCATCGATTATCGATTTTCGGATTATTTTGTATATATTTATGCACTCCTTCGTATATCCAGCTGATATCATACACTCCGCGATTGATCTCAGGTCCGCCATGGCCATCGACGACACTTGCTCCACTTCCGTAATCTCGTCTCCGGCGGCGTGTACAACGTCGTCGTCTTGTGAAACTTCGTCCTCGTAGTCGGACACGCTGGACCTGGAGGTTCGTGAGGAGCGAGCTGATACGGACTCCGGGTCTAGGTACGCCCGGTTCATGGAAAGAATCTGGTAGAGCTCCTTCTGAAGGCGTTTCATGGCGACTTTCATTAGTTTCTGAGCTCGAATAAGCCTGGAATTGGTGGAGTCGTCGGAGACTAACAAGTGCATGGCTTTTTGCAGGTCATTGACATGCTTCAAGAACTGCATGGCCTCTCTCTTGTCCTCGTAGAACAGCGACGTGACGCTTGCAAACGTCGACGTCTCCGGATTCCACTTCATTATCATGGCCTCCGCCGCGTCAATGATTTGCTCCGTCACGGACTCCGTCAATGCCAGCCGACGAGGAGTTGGCGGCAATAAAGAGCGATGAGTGGTGGCAAACGACATCGTTTTGGGGTTGAAGCAGATGCTCCTCATTCCTTTCCGTGGCATTGTCCAGTAAGGATATTTAAATTTATGAGCGTGTTTAATGTATCGTTGGTTGGAGAAGAGAGAATTGGTCAGATTTGAGCTATGGCTTCTTGATCTGACCGTTGTGTGGTTCAGAATGGTATGGTTTGGTTTGGCTTAAATTAAATGAGGAATTAAGACTTTAAGGTGTATTTATAGACAGAAATTAAAGACTCAGACGCGTGGGGTCTGAGTCAGACTTTGACTTTACAAGTCACACAATTGCGGCCCAAGCATACTGTGTTATTTTGGCCCATTTTAACCCCGGCATGATACAGCTTCTATACCCAACGTCATAACTGACGACACCACATACTATTTTTTCTTTTTCTCTTTTTTTCCTTTTAATGTGTCATTCTCATCGCTAATAGGTCAACATCAATGTTAAAAAAGTAAGAATTTATTTTTAATAAGAGACAATAAAATGACTTATCAAGAAATAAATTATATAGGAGATATTTATTTTAAGCATATTATATATATTATTCTACCTTTTGCTATACATGATTTATTAAATATGTAATTCAGCACCCAGTTTACTAAAAGCAACTACTTTCAGAATACAAATAAAGTGATGTCTTTCGTAATTTTAGTATGTTAAATTGTACACAAGATTAAGGATATCATGTTAACTTAGAATTGAACCATCACTTCTTTAAAGCTATGTCCAGACAATTTGAGCATATCATGCCAGCTCATTGGTTCGCAAAGAAGGGTCTTAGCTTATGTTTGGTTTGCCAGATAGCCTCTTCAGGCTCTTGTACAATGACATTCATGGTTTTTGTTATAGTAATAATATTTTTCTCATTGCCCTTTTCCCGAATCAGCCTAGTTTAGTTCGAGGAGAAATAGTATCACATGCGGCCTGAGTCAATCTAACTGAGTTGAATTGCGTGTGGGTCTATGTGCTGTTGTTTTCACAATTAATTTTAGTTTAGTCGAGAAATTATTGACTAGTAGAGTTTATATAAATTTTTAAAGTGTATTGATTGGTATTAATTCGGTCCTCAAGTTGGCAACTTGAATAGCACCAAACGTCCCTGTAACATTGAATTTTCCACGAAAATGTTTGATGATATGATATGAACATTTCTTTGGACATTAATTGATACAACGTGAAATAAAGAAAGAGAGAGGGAATAAATATAAGGAAATCCTTGGAGCGGAATTATTAAATTAATTTTCTTTATAACTTTAAATTAATTTTCTTTATAACTTGCTATCTGCATGGATTAATAGGGTAATAATATAGACTAAGTTAGAGGCTAAAATTTCAACATAAAGTTCGTCCCTTTTGTTTGATTTCGTCTTATGACATAGCAACTCAAACTCAGCAGAGCAGAGCTGACTTGTGGTTCATATTCATATTATTAGGTGGCTCCTATATATTTGTAGCTTAATTATGATTCAAACGTGAAAGCTTAAAAGTCTTTGTTTTTGTTTGATGAGAAGGAAACAGAAGCTTAAAGTCAAACTCGTACAAACTGGATGTAAGCATGTATGCATAAAGTTTAGGAGAAAGTATATGAAAAAGAAAGTCAAGTAAAATCAGCAATGACGAAGACAGAGAAGGGAAAATCAGCAATGACGTAGCGTAGCTCGCTTAATTGTTTACCTTTACGGGAGCTGGGAATATGAAAGAAAACAACACAAATTTGTACGTCCCAATCCGTACCATTATACTAAAATGAACACTCTTGCATAATTTTAATTAACAGTAGATAATGTCTCTAAAAAATAATAAACTGCAAAACTTATGAAGCTGTTTAGTTGAATTTTTTTATCGTTTTTTAGAAAACTAGAAAATAGAGATGCAAAATAAAAATTTGTTCAAAAATTTTTTTAATCAACAAACATATTTTGTAAATGTTTTCTGACGAGACTTGAATATTAATGCCATCAGTTATAACTCAAAATGTAACGAAATACATTATAGTCACTATCAATAACAACGTTACAAGATGTTAATGCCTACAGACCAATTCACTTGTAAATAGTGGTCAGAAGCTACATGTACATGTACGTTCTACTAGATACTTACACCGATATTTTGTAAAAATCTTTATTGACTTGAGCGTCAAAGATTCTCTCGGAGAGCAACTCGACCTCATAGTGTTTTGTGATTTCAAGTTACGAGGCGACGTTCACGATTCCTAAGTATTCAAGTTTTCTTATTATTGTTGTTCTTTTCACGAGACAACAATATTTAGCGTCGTTCGTAGGAACTTGAGCAAAAAAGCTATAGAGCTAAAATTGTGTTACCAAGTCTCTTAGTCTCGACTGGGGGCTATTGTAGTGTCATGCTCTCACGTCGACTAAAAGTCAAGGCCAATTATCGGTTATAAACACTTCTCTCCTTCAAACCACTGAGACGTCTTTTCAGAGATAAAACCGTGAGGGCTCATGAACCCAGAACAGACAATATCTCAGTGGATGAGTCTAACATGAGATCATCAAGGGACATGGTTCGACATTTTCAATTTTTAAAAAATAAAAACAAAATAAAAAACAAAAAACTGTTTTATAAACTAAACATAACCTAAAAATTTTTGTACTATGTTTTTTTCCTAGTGAGATAAGAATTTGCTGTCAACTTATTTTCTTAAAAATCGATAGATGCTTAAAAAAACAATTATAATTTTTTTTCTTCATAAATATCGATATCTTATAGCACATCTAGCAAATTTATTATGAGTTCAATTAACATTATCAAATTGCTATATGTTTCAGTTTTTCTCACTAAAGAAAAAAAATCCCTAATAGTTAACTGACTAACTTTGTTTTACACCAAAAGATTATAAATTAATCAGCTATTCAATTATTCCTTTCATGACAAAGATATAAGTTTTAAATAGAATTCCCGTCATGCAAATTTATTTACCGAGTCAATTTTATACTGAGAGGTCCTAACAGTCAAATTTATTTCCCGAGTCAATTTTTTTACTTGATCCATTTTCTTATGTAATGCTTCGGCATATATCTAAATCTAAGTTTTTCAATTCTCCAATTTGCCTCCTTAATAATTCTTTTCAAATTAATTTGTAACCACAAGTTGAGACTTGGACCTTAATTTTCACATTGACAAGTAGATTAAGACGACGATTTTAATCAGTCGACTACAAATCTGTTGGTCTTTTCCCATGTAGCACACATTTTTGTCAGTTAAGAAATAAAATGCATGCGTGTTTTCTTACACAAAAAATATGTGGTAGAGCCTGTGTTCCTAATTGATAAAAATTATTTGTTTCCGGTGTTGAAACTCTCTCGATGTTTATTTTGGAGGAGTAGACGGATTAAACCATCAAATGAGTTCGTCAGATTTCTGACTCCCTGAAACACCAAAAGAATTTCGTGAGGCGAACCGAAGAAACTTTTGTTGGGTATAAATACACGAACAAACTCATACAAAAAAATAAATAATAGAAAAAAAGAGAAAAGAACACAAATAAATTTTAATGTGGTTCGGTCCCTCGATAGACCTACGTCCACAAACTCCACTAAAATAATATTACAATTTTTGAATGGACAAAACTGTTAAAATCATCTTACTCTCACAAACTCAAACCTAAGTTACACCTCTAATTAACTAGTTTAAGATTTTGTGATACAAAACACATAAGACTCAATGTCTATTTATAGGGAAAAAACCCTTCTTCTATTCTACTTATAAGCAATGTGAGACAATGACTTTTCACAAACCAACTCCTAACCAATGTGAGATTTGATGATTTTTCCCAACAAATCCTTACTCTATTCAAATTCTCACATATCTCAACAGTTTCAGAAAAATGAACTCTCTTCGCAGTCTTTGTCTTTTTCGTTCTGCTGCTTTCATTATTAAGAGAACACCCATCTAAATAATAAATATTTTCCCCTTTCTTCTTTCCTTGCAATATCAAACTATTACCTCTAAAAACTTTGCAAAACTCTTCGTCACCAATGTACTTGTACCCTCAAGATGCCAATTCACCCAAATATATTATATTGGCTCTTGCACTAGGCACATACTTCACATCAACAAGTGTCTTGACAATAGCATTATGGAGCTTCAATAGAACTTTTCCAACACCTTTGATCGTTAACTTTGAATTGATCATGTTATGGATATAGTCAAAATCTTCTTCTTTCTACAAAGTGTCAAAACAAGCTTGATCTCTATAAACATGCATGTCAGTAGCATAATCTAATACCCAATTAGAATGATCTTCAACAAGATCATTAGCATCATTCAACATTAGCTCATTATAATCATCAACCACATTAATTGCAGAATCACCAACTTTTTGTTTACTCTTCATCATTCCTAGTAGACTCTTCAAGTCCTGTTTAAATTGTGGGCAATGAGATTGCATGTGACCGGTTTCTTCATAATAAAAGTACTCAATAGTACTCATATCTCTCGGTCGATATCTAGATCTTCCAACACGGTCATCCCTCTTGTGATTCCTCCCTCTTTCGCCATTCTTTGCAGCTATGAGTAATTGAGGACCACCACCATCTTCTCTCATCATATTCCCATTCTCCTTCAAGATCGTCATTACATCATTCAATTGTAAAGTGTTTTTCCTACTAACATCGTTTGCACCAACGGCTTGAAAGATTTAGACAATAATGCTAATAGAAGCAATGACTGCTCTTCCTCCTCAATTTTCTCACACAGATTCAATAGCTGACAAACTAGTTGATTAAAATTATAAATGTGGTCATAAATATTACCTCTTTCATCCATTCTCAGAGTATACAGATCCATCTTCAGACACAATTGGTTGGTTAACGACTTCAAAAAATACGTGCTCTCTAACTTGTTCCACAAAGCTTTAGGAAATGTCTCATTCAACACAATAATTTTAATTTGGGGAGCAAGTGCTAACCTGATAGTGCTGACAGCTTTCATACTACTAGGTTTTTCATCCTCCAATACGATGTCAAGACTCTGTTGCACCAAATAGTCTTGAATCGTGGTCTGTCATAACGTGAAATTGTTCTTTTCATCAAACAATGGAACATCGTACTTCAATGTCTTAGTTGACATCTTCTCTCAACTTTGCTTCCCTTTCTCCATTCTTCTCCCTGGAATGAGCCTTTCTCTCTGGTATCACTTGTTGGGGCCCAAACACGTAAATAAACATATACAAGAAAATAAATAATAAAGAAAAAGATAAGAGAGCACAACAAATTTTTTCTTCACAATAATTTTTTTCTTCCCCTCAATAGACCGAAAATAATATTACAATTTTTGAATGGACAAAATTGTTAAAACCATCTCACTCTCACAAACTTAACCCAAATTACACCTCTAGTTAACTAGTTTAGGATTTTGTGATACAAAACACTTAAGACCCCAAGCCAATTTATAGGGAAGAGACCCCTCTTCTATTCTACTTCTAAGCAATGTGGGACAGGGAAATTTTCCAAACCCACTCTTAACCAATGTGAGATTTGGAGAGTTTTTCCAACAACTTCTATTATTAAAATTTTAAGAATTCATGATAATAATTAATCAACAAATTTATCTATATAATTAGCTACTTAAGAACAAATTATTAAAAAACAATTCTACAAGATCATTACTTTTGGCGTCGTCTATGGGAACTCGAGTAAAAAGTCGTCGAACTAAAGTTGTGTTCTCAAATCCCTTAACCTCGGTTGAGATACTATTGTAGAGTCATGCTGCCATATCTCCTAGAAATCGAGGTCAATGGTTGCTTATAAACACTTTCATCACTCAAATTAGTGATGCACCTTCTTAAGGACAAAATTGTGAGGGCATGTGAGTCCAAAGCGAACAATATCTCAATAGATAAATTTAGTGTGCGATCGTTGAGATACATGATCCACAACAACTTTATATATATGGTGTTGTTTGAGCTGATCCTTCTTTTTTTTTTCAAGTTTGAACTCATACTTTTTTCTACGTAATTTTCATAATTACGTAGGTTTGAACTCATACTTTTTGGGTCAGCTCATAATTCGAAACGGATCATAAAGTTCAAGGCACTCTAACAATAATAATAATGAAATTAGACCAAAATAAATTCACCCCTACTTCCATACATGATACATGAGACCTTAGAACAGACTAACAAACATCCTAACGACTTTTGTTACTACAAATTATTGAAGTTTAATTTCTTGATGGACTCATATTCTGCAATTTGCAGCCTGAAGACTTATGTTACAGCTCTAGTTAATGCACAAAATAGCAGGCAAGGATAGTTATTGAAAAGGCATGCATTTTGGAATTTTTAGAAGTCTTCTCCTAATAATATTTGTGATTAACGTTTTAGCTGATTCTTCTAATATTGTTGAATTTTGAAGCAATAATATATAACAACGGTCTTAATACAGCTAGGTCTAACAAAATAGCTCGGGACAGGTTGCAAGTGGTGAGCCTTGTAGCCAATTTAACCATATATATTTAATATATAATAAATTTTACAAAATTTCCACAAAAATTAATTGAAGAGCAAAAGCTCGTTCACTTTGAATCTTAATTAACTATATCTACACAGATTTTTTCTTTTGTTAAGCAGACAATTGCCTTCCAGCTTTGATCACCATTTTTTATTGTCATGTCATTTAATTGTCTCCTTCTAAAAAATGACGATATGTGAAGTTTAGTCTTAAATTTGAGTGCAATTCCACGCCAAAATTGGTTCATGACATTTATACTCCCTTTTCTTCAAGTCCTTTTTTTAAGAAATTTTATTCATCTATAATATAAAAAAGCGTAGATTCCGAAAATGGAAAAAAAATATGAAAAATCCTAGAGAGTACTAAGATTACAAATATTAATAATGACCCATTCCCCTACTTATCAAAAAACCACAACCAAAACAGAAGTGGATGAGGATTATACGCGTGATGAGTTCCAGGCATTTACCTAACCCATTAACACACACACACATATATATATATATAATCGTAGGCTTTAATATAGTCTTGAATTTTTGGGCTAAATCTATATAAAAAAGTTTACATACACATTGTACGTCAAATTCGATTTTAGGTTTAAACCTCATAGAGAATACGTGCAATTAATACGCTCTTTATCAATTTTGTCAAAGATGTGTGAAGGACGTGTGTGGATGCATAATTAGTTTTAACTTGATCTCTCATGAATGTGGACTTTAAAGATAGCAAATTACACCCTCTTCATCAATTTTGTCAAACATTTGTGTTTCTATTTTGATGATGTATAGAGGAAAGACGGTCCCGGGGAGGGATTGGAGCAAGTTACACCTTATGATTTTGATGAGTTGCCTTGCACTATGATTAACTAACCACGTATAAATTATTCCCTCCTTTTCATAAATTATTGCAGTGAACTTTGAAATTTTTATTTCAGATTATGTCTATTAAGAAAAAAAAAATCAAATTTTAATATTTTTTTCAGAGTTACTCTATATTAATGCAATAACTATGCAAGAAATTAAGAGTACTAATTAAGTTTTCAATTATTGTGAATATGTAAAAAATGATTGGACTATGAATTAATTAGAAGTATTTATCTTCAATACTCTTTTTTTGCCCATTTTTTTTCAACACTCTGTTAGGTGTGGTATAGTGACAATTTATGAGGTTAAATATCTAACATTAAATATTTCACGTTGGAATTGGACGACAAATTATAGACGGAAAAAATTATCATCCCGGCGAAAGACATTGACAACTCCATAGTGAAATTTATAGTGTAACTAGGGCTTGTTTCACACCACTAGTATTTACATGTCTTTCTTTCTTACAGATCATATCAATTTTTCTATTCTTTTACTAATTAAAAATTTGTTATTTATATTTTGAATCTCACATTTCCCATACAAGCCCTCAATTTATTCAATGATAAAATCTAAAATTTTGAGCTAATACTTGCATGCAAAAATCATGTTTATCATCGGTAGACACGATTATTAAATATGCCATCTAATACCATGGAACTACGTACCGAACATAGAAAAATAAACATACCACAGAATTAGACGGTATCTTTTTTGCCATGACAGAATTGGACCGTATATCGAACATATAGAAAAAAAAAAGTATAAATTAATTCTAACACAAACCTTGCTTAATTGGTAATATATATACACACAATTCAAGATTAGAGTTTTTCATTAACTTCCCATTTCAAGTGAAAATTTTCTGATTAATCTGTTGTTTTACGGAGTTGCTTCTAATCCTACGAACTTGGATGTGAACACATAAATGTGAAAACGTAATTCCAGTTTCTTTGGACTTTTATGAGTTTTTTGTTCATATATAACGAAAATTCATCAACTGCCGATTGAAGGCACTGCATTTCAATACTTGATTTGTGGTCCTGTTAAGCATTTCCTTGTATATTCACTACTTTTGACAAGTAGCTGAAATATATTTATAGGCAAATTTTCAAATTGATTGTTCTTGGAAATATTTATGAGAAATACAACTTCTCAACATTGATAAGGTTTCAGGACTAGAATCGACAAAGAAAACAGAAATATTAAATTAGTCAGCGATGGTGATATATGTATCATCCTATTATCTCTGCAAGGTCAATCTAGTCGGGCGGGTAATGATATATTGATGTATTTTTATTAAGCCAATCTAATTGAGTTAATATATTAGTAGGTTTAATCGTTTTTTCTCGAAACAATAGTATATCTGTTACATAACATTAGATCAAATGGTAAAGCACTAATTTCAAGTTCTTTAGAATTGAAATTCTTTTGAATGAGTGTCCAAACTTCTTACAGCAAAAATAAGAAGCATAAATCTTTAAATATTACTAAAACGATTCTTTTTTTTTGGTCGGTCTAATAAAACGATTCTAATACCAACAACTGCAAACTTATTAATGTGAATGTCAATTTTATTAACAGTGAGCGCTGGTCGAACGAGAAGTACCTACCGTACATTACAATACATATTATGAACAAAACTGTCGTGTATGTTTTTTCTCTGGGAATCTTCCTCATTGTTTGAAAAGATTAATCACGGAACGAATGCGTGTTAGAAAATTGGCATATATGCATCACATTACATTAACAGAAAACAATTAGTAAACGATTCCTCCTATATAAATTATAATTTGTTAAATACCGACGAAATAGAAAACTCACAAAAGAAACCTCTAATTATCTTTCATTTCCGTCCAAACTGTCCGATTAAGACAAATGTATAAACAATGCAAACAACAGTCTTTCTCAGGATTTCCTGTTTGGAAAATGTTGTAAAAGTCACAATCACACGCCCACATTTTATGCAAAATTTGTTTATTTTATGTAAGAAATGCATGCGTGTCATTTAACGCATATGAACCAGTCGCTTTCTTTGTTACCGTACACACATCTACGATAGATATGTACTGTACGGTACTTATCATTGACTTCTGTTTTTGAATAGCGACGGTGATTTTGATCATGGGACTTTTTCATGAATAAAATGGTGGAGTTAGTGAAGTAATGAGGTATGCCATGTGTGTGGTGGGTATTAATTAGTGATATATAAAAGCGAACATCAACTCTACTTTTCTAAACTAAATATTGTCAATTAAACTGAATTACAATCACACTTCGAGCGGCCAGATAGGAACAACATGCATGAAGCCATGCCCTGTGAAAATAAGTCAAACTAAGAATCAACCATTCTAATAACTATGTAAGCAACTTGATTCACCCATATATGTACAAAGGTAAACTTAACTTTTGACGTGGTATAATTAATAAAGATGCACTCAGTCTCCAAAGATCATTATCAGAACTTAGAAGATGTGTGCACAACTTTATAATCACATTTATACATTATACTTTTGACGTGGGATTCAGATTTTTTTTTGTTGCATTGCTACAGGGTTGACTTATGAGATTTAGATTTCTAACTACTCTACGCTATCATAACACACATATCCGACAATTTCATCGGAAGTCAAATGATCTAATCTTAAAACACATGGACAATATTATTTTTTAAATCGT
>CAODLS013328835.1:0-10000 GCA_948243855.1 Flueggea neowawraea | reverse complement strand
TAATAGAAGTGCTGGGGAGTGATTAAAAGTGCAGATGAGTAGTTGAGAGAGTGATTTTGGTAGTTGAGATGAGTCATGACAGCAAAAGTCGTAGGTGGGGGTATTTATAGACCCTCAGAACTTAAACGTGACATTTCATTTAATGCATGTGGCAAAAGGCCCATCTACGCGCATTGAACCTTCCTCTACGAACGTTGACCGAGTACTATGTCCATAGACGAAGCTCCTGTGTGCGTAGACGACAGATCTGGCGACTTTTCCCTCACGGATCAAGGATCAACGTGCGCACCACCTAGTGCTATGCATGTAGATCACCATGCTCACCACGGTTTCAAGTCCAAATATCGTCCAACCTGCGCAGACGTCTCCAATGCACACAGACATGCGCAAACACTTCCATGGTCTGATCAGACATCCATCTACGCAGGTAGTACAATCACCTATGCACGTAAATGACCCCCTGACCTCAATCTATGCGCGTAGAACGCTCCTCAACGCACACAGATGACCTGCTATGTGCTTTGCACATGCAAAACCACCTCCAAACATTCTCAATCGAAGTTTAACATGTCAAAACCCCGAATTTCCCTAAAGTCTTGATGAAATACCCTTAGATTCCAGTCAGAACGGATGGCATATTACACAAGATTTTGACAACTTTTTTTACCGCACGTCAAAAAGTTGACCACATGCTAGAAAGTTTGACCACATGTTAAAATGAGTACAAAACGAGAACAAAATATTCTCAGTATTGCTGATACGAAAATGAGTACAAAACGATAACAAACCAAGTACAAAACGAGAATAAACCTAGTCCAAATGAGAAAATGCATACAACATTTAGTACAAATTGAGAACTTTGACCACTAAAAACATAAGTACAAAATGAGTATAATAATAACAAATTTATACAAAATGAGTACAAAAATGAACACATGACAAAAAAAACATTATGAGTACAAGACAAAAGAAAATTGAAAATGATTTTAATTTTTTATAATTCAATAAAATTACAAGTAAAAAAATGTATACAAAATTTGTGCCAATTTGAGTTTATTCGATTTTTTATTAATGTTTTTATCAAATGTACATAAAGATACATAGGTGGATAAAAATGTGAAAAAATTAATATTTAAAATTCTTTAGTCGATTTGATTGATTCTAGTCAATTTCAAAGTTTAAAACTTGTTTTTTTAAATAAATAAATAAAAACTATTAGTTGAGGGGTTAATTCTGTAATTATTAAACATTTTAGGGCCTGTAAAATAATTTCAGAAAGGTTACATCTCCTTCATGGGGTGGCGGCTAGGGTAACATCGCCACTCTCAGACTTTCTTTATCTCGCTCGACGCCTCTCTATCCCGCTCTATCCTATTCGTGTTGCCTCTCTTGCTCTCTTCACCTGACACCGCCGCTTTCGGTCTCTCTATGTAATACCCTATTCGTTTCCAACTAGCTTCTGTAGCAATCTGACCAGCCCTGATTTGTTTCGTTTGGATTATGATCCTAATCTATGATATTTGAGGTATTGATCATGTGTTTGAGGATGTTAATTGATGTTAATCATGTAAGGATGAATGATGTTAAGTTTAGGGATGGTTTGACGAGTGTTCGGGAGTGAAGAGAAATCAAGGGCAAGGAAGAAAGGCTTCTTACGCACATTATAAAGAATATAACGCACGTAAGAGTTGCCTTATGTACGTAAGAAGTGGTCTTACGTACGTAAGACATTGTTTTTGCAATGTACATGTTTTCAAAGATTGGCATATGTGTGTTAGGTTTCCATGATGATTCACGTATGTGAGATGAACAGTGGCATACATGATGTTGGGATTTTCAGTTTCAGAATGCATTTTTTGACTCGTTAACGTACGTGACTTTGCTTCTAATGTACGTGAGGTCCTCCTAACGTACTTTAACCTTAGATTCATGTACGTAAGACTCCATTTTCTATATATATCTGAGCCCCGACCATTTTGTTCTCCATTTGTATTTTTCACTCTTTCTCACCTTCATATCGATCCTCTCACTTCCTCATTGCTTGCTCAGTGTTCCTAATCATATATGGAGGTAATATTATCATTCTTTTCTTGTTCTTGATTCCTCTTTCATGCTTTTGATTCATGGTTTTGCATTTGGACGAGTTGGGCTAAGGTTCCAATTCTTGGATGATTTGTGATGTTTTGATGCTAGAGGATGCTTGTATGGGTTATATGGGACTTAGATGAACTTGTTTCAAGCCTTGAATGATGATATTTCATGAGTTATTGTGTGAGCTAGGGTTAGGTTCGGTTTTGGCCGAATTAATGTTGATTTTGAGTTGTTTTGGAGAAACCAATTATTGATTTGAGTTCCTGAGGTTGTTTAGAGCCAATGTGGGTGTTTAGATTCGATTTCTATTGGTTGAATCGAAATTTGGACTATTTGGGTAATTTGCCAATTGAGGACCAAATGTGATATTTCACAGTCTAGTGATCCAAATGGAATTTGGAGTATTCTTTTGAATGATTTGAATATTCTATAATATTTAAGGAGTTAAGAATGGTTTTGAAGATTGATTGTAATGTTTGCGAGATGTCTAATTCTCGAGGTTATGGCGTTTGATCCTCTTTTGAATGAGTTCCTTTTGGTCGACGTTTGCATTGCACCATTATTGCATTTTGGTACTGCCACAGTACCATATCTGTATCATGTCATTGATATTGCTTTCATAACTGTTTCAGATGTGTATCCTGGTATGCGAGGTTAGCCAGCCGCCAGTGGTACGTGTTTGGGCCATTAAGCTTAGATATCCAGGTGAATGAAATGACAGCTTCAGACACATAGACTGTGTCTTCTAAACTATATTGTTTTTCATGTGTTCATAACCTATTTTTGAAATTGGACTAATTTAAGGATTGGTTAATTTAATAATAGGATTATGTGTTTAATAATCAGATTATTGTTTTTGAATGGATATATAACTATTATATGTCCCTCACTGTTTTTGATATTTGTTAATGCATGATTAATTGTTTTTGATTTAAAGATAATGGAAAAATCTACTCTGAAATAAATATCATGTTTTAATATTTATTATGGTTTCGACAATGAATTCTCTGTTTTGGATTTTAAGATATTTCTTAAACATGTATTTGTTTTGGGATTAACTATTTTTGGAATAATACTACGTTTAGTATTTTGTGATGTTTCGCTAATAAATGTTTCATTTGAACTTTTGATTTATTGAATAAACAAGATATATGTTCGGCATGTTGCCTATTTGGATATTTTAAATAAATATCTATATATGTTGCCTCGGGAACGCCTTTGTTACAGGGATAAAAGTGACGTTTGGTATACCAACGCTATGATTAGCCCAGCTACCAGTATTGCTGGTAACCATGTGTTCTGATCCAACACATGATTTGATACGGATTGTGGCGGAGTCCACAATCATCACTGTTATTGTTACTGTTATTAATATTGGTCCCCTATCACCGGTATTATGTTATTGTTACAGATATTATTGCGAACATTTTTTAAACAGTTTTTGACAGATATATTCAATACATCACATGCGTATTTATACATGAATTTTTGGATACACCTTCCTGAAGTATTTTGAAAATTTCTCTCTGAATATATGTATTTGAAAAATGCTATGAACTTAAATCGGTTTTGGGAAAATGGATATGGATTTTTGGTAAAGTTTTTGAAAAGGAAATATTTGGACTATTTCAAATGCTGAAAAACTAAATATTTTATTTTAAATAAATATTTAGCTAAATTGTATAACTATTCGTTGTCTGCTTTGTTTGCGAAGTATTTCGAAACGAATTTCGAAAAGTATTGTTCTAAGTATAACGTGTATATATATGTACACTTATATCTGCATGTGACATTTTTGAACCGTTTTCAAAATAGTCATTGTGAGGCACGTACCAGGTGATCTGGAGTGTCGTTTCCTCACTAGGGTTCATACCCCTTTCTTTTCTGTCTATGTTCCTGTATTCGTTATTGCAGGTGATTTTGGTTGATTGCAACTTATCAGCATTCAACAATTGGTGAGACATTTCTGCAGTTGCAGTTAGTGCCCTTTTGTTCGGTCCCGTTATTTATTTTGTTAGTAGCTCCAAACCGGTTTGCTTGTGGTGTATGTTTTGGAAACTTACTTGGTATTTAAACATGATTTATTATTTATCAAATAAATATTGTCATTATTGTTTGAACTTATGTTTTTATACAATAGTTGGATTTCTATTTACTATTTTTAAGAAATGATTTTTTTGTATCGTTTTTAATATTATAGTTTTGGTTATGTTTTTTAGGCTTGTGCGAGATGGGTCGGGCTTTCACAAATGGTTCACCTCGTACGCAGGTCACGGACCCGCAATAGGTCGTGACACTCTCTATCTCGCACCGTCATCACCAACAACTGAACGCATGGTTTTGTTTTGCAAGTTGTTCTATCAAAAACCTTCTAATGGCCTTCTGGAGATCTGCAAGCATTGAGAAGGAGAAGAGTGTCGTCGGTGGTGGAAGCAAGGGGGAGGAGAGAGAAGGAGAGGGGGATGTGGCAGAGAAGAAGAGACAAAGAAGTTAGAGAGAAGGGGGAGACGAGAAGAGGGAAAGGACATAGAGAAGAGTGAGGCGAAAGAGAAAAAAATTGGAGGGTTTGACCATGAATGGACAGGTTAAATATTTAGGCATTTCTGAAGTTTTAATTAAATTGTTCCTTTAGTGAGAATATAATGACATGTCTTCTAAATTAGAAATTATAATTAAAAAAAAGAAAGAAGACAAATAGTGTAATTTCCTCTAAATTTAATTACCTCGTATAATATATTCTTATAACTACACGTCACTCGTATGATGTCATGCAAAAGTTCTAATTTTCTAATCAATTTGATAATTTAAAACATTACCAATACAGTTAGTTAAAGTTACAGTAAACTTGAATTCCACAGCCCACAACATACAACTTCAGAGCTTTAGCCCCTGTTTGGTTCATTGGAAATGGATGGAAAAGAAAAGAAAATAAATCAAATTTGATTTCTTTTCCATTGTTTGTTTCAATGGAAATGGGTAAAAAACGAAGGGAAAAGAATTAAAAATGAAGGAAATGGAGGGAAATCAAAGCACACTTTTGTTTCTCTCCAAATTGGTGAGAAGTGAGAAGAAATATAAATTATTTCCTTTCTCTCCTTTCCTTCGTGTCATTACGGAAACCATACAAAGGCTTAGAGTAGTCCAATACTATAGAAATCACAATCCATTCACAAAGAAGCCACATGTACAAATGTTGGCTCTTGAAGGTCTAATAAATCCACTTAGCCTGCAAAACGGAAGGATGTTTTGGGGGAGTGAGCTTGGGAAAGCTTGGTGAGTAAAAGACATACAATACCACAACTGATTTTGTTTTTGTGTTCACACGTTTAGACACATACTTGGTTCACACATCGTTTGTACATATATGATAAACTGAGCCATCAAAATTGCCATTGGAATAACTAAGTCATATATACTCATACTTGTGTATCAAAATAGAGTAAATGAGTTATTTGGTTCGTAACAAAACAAATTCAAAAACAGAAGGCGTATTGACTCTCACCTACGTCTATATTGAGCTCAACAGACAAAACTCTTTTTTGTCAGAGATATCTCACCGAAGCATACACACTTTATGATATATAAAATGAGCAAATGCATGATAATTAGCTCAATTATAATACTATATATAATTTACTTGCAACTCATACCAAAATTTACTTGATGGTCAACTCTTTTCTCAATTTTCCCAATCATGAGCTCTTTGTTCCACAATATCTGTTTCGTAGTCAATAATTCATATGTCAAAACATATTTCAATTTCAAATTGAATCGAATATAAACTTTAGACTTCATATTATTTCGCACTCGATTTTGCCAAACTTGGCTTTTATCCAATATTTCAATAATATAACTAATTCAAAATTCCACTTTTGATCCTTCAATCAAATTTGCCCAGGATATAAAATTACAGATAACTCCCTAAACTCACAAAATTAGTTCACATTTGGTCCGTCTAACATGCTAACAACACTATTTTGAATTTTCATTGTTTTATTACCTTTAAGTAAGGTATAATTCAATCAAATACACACCATATAAATTTTACGTGCCCCCTGAAATTATGTTCTCAGATTGGTCCTTACACAGTTCAATCCCTTTTATTCCTTTTTGTACAACAAAACATTTAAAGTCCTAATGAACAATACTTAGTATTTTCCACTTATCTCACTCTACAGAACTCCAAATAAAATGTTACTTGAACCATTTAAAACTACACATCCTAATCTTCCTGTACATCTAAAATAATAATTGTTATTCAACCTATAGAATTTGTGACACCTAGTCTTTTCAAAGTCAGCCGATAAACTCCCCTGTTTCTGCTTCTGGTCAGTTAAGAACGAATAGTCTTTTGACACTTTCTAGCTCTTTTTAAATTCAAATTAGAAACCGTAAAGTTTATTAAAAACCAGACATACGTAGCTTTCAAGCATGTAAATTTGATTTTCTGATTACTTATATTTAATTTACATAAAATTTCTGAAATCATCTCTAAAGCAATCCTGTTTCTGCAACATGGCAGCTTGACCCTTACTTAGTATTTTGAAATTTTTTTCTCTCAATTCTAATTCAAATTGGATACTGTTTGTTGCTTTGAATCTAGACTCATAAATATATATACATGTAAAATTTTAGAATATCAATCAATCTGTAGAAGTTGCAATAAGTTAGGAAGTCGAATCCCTAAATCAGTTTTTAACAGAAAAGAGTATCTTAATATCTTGAGCTAAATTTAAAACTTACCAACCAAAGAAACATGTTCAGGCCTAATTCAAACTTAAGAACAACCTATAAACGTTAAGAAACAGTTTCAAAAATTAAGGATTGAAATTAAACTAATCAGAAGTATATATACAAATATTAATTACCGAACCAAAACAATTGATAATTACCTCTTGTAACTTTCTTGAAGATCAACTTCGGTGAGCATTTTGATATGATAAACAGGGGGTTATTCTCTTAGTTTTCTAAGATTTATCTAGCCGATATGGTGTGTCTTTCCTTAGCTTTGGTTTTGGTTTGGTGTAGGAAGAAAGGAGCTAAAATTTCTACTTAGCTAATTAAATCTTCAAAGGGCTGTATTGATACAACCAACAAAGGTAAGGGTTAAGAATTTAGTCAACAAAAAGATATGGGTTATGGGGTGTGTAACAGGTTGAGCCTCGGCGTAACTCAGAGACCGACTCCACTAACACTTATTTTGGCTTTGTCTCCAATCTCTCTCTTCTTGTTTTATTTTCCTCCCTACTTCAAATTTTCTTTCCAATCTCACCCTTGCTACTATTTTCTTAGTAAAAAATTTCTTTCATTTACGTCTCTATTAACTAATGAGGAAATTACACAGCATGAATTCTTGGACATTTTGATTTCACTAATATACCCCGAGGGATTATCTCTTTTAATATATAACACTCATATTTTACATTTCCCAAATGAAAAACACTGTTTATATATATTTTTTCGTTTCTCTCTCAGACGGTCTCTATCTCCTCTCTCGTCTCTCTCAAGGTGCCTTTGTTCGTCCCCTCTCTCTCCACACTAACCGTAGCCGCTCTGGTGCTCTCTATCTCCTCTCTTCGTCCCGTTAAGGACAACAGAAGATAACACTTCGTCTCTTCAAGCATCTCCCTGAATGTTTTAGATCTGAAATTGCAGAGACACTTTTGGTCTGAATTTGTGGAGAGAGAGAGAGAGAGATCTGTCGTGGCAGATCTAAAATTGCAAAAGGAGAGGGAGAGATCTGTCGTGGTAGATCTGAGTTGGGGCCGCCTTTCTTCAACTTGTAATGTTGAGGATGTTGCCAGATAGCAACCGGCACTTCTCACTTTATCACTCAACTCACCTGTGATTGCTGTGTGTCTTCATAACAAGGTTTCTCTTCTGTTTGCTACTTGATAAACTAGTCAAAGTAATTAAGTGCGTTCTTATCAATTTTAAAGTTTAGGTTTGATTCGTTGTAACTAACAGAACTTTCTCTTCTTTCTTTGATAAAATATTTCTATTCTCGTTTGGGTTTATACCTTACGAATATTTTTTTTAAGCAGTAAAAGTTGCATTATTTTTTGTAATCTTACGAATATGTTCATCATTATGAACATCATGAGGGTTCTTATCACGACCTGTTTCTGGATCATGACCGGAGTACGAGACAAACTGTCTAAGAGAGCTTGGCTCGTCTCGCACAAGCCTCAGAGAGCAAAAACATATTACTACCCAATTCATTTTTTAAATAATTTAATAACATGAAAAACAAAATACCCATTTTATTAAATTAAATGAAATATATTAATTCATAACAAAAATAAATATAATAATATTTTCAAATAAATACGGTTATCAAAATACTCGTTACAACCATAACCCACATATATCAGGTGTAGAGCTCTAATCAGAAACAAAAGGGGCCCAAAAGGCACTCACATCAAGTAGAACGCCTCACTACGATCAAGATGTCGAACAATTGTCAAATGCCAAAAGATAACCTGAGAAATAAGATAAAGGAAAATAGACAAGAAACAAACATAAAAGGTGTAAGAATCTCTAGTGGAAAAATAACACTCTAGATCGACTCTAGGCATCACAAAAACTATTTTGAAAACCTTTCAAAATACCACATGTAAATATATGTGTATATATATACGTATACACACTATATACAAAATAGTCACATTTTTGAAAAATCATTTTGAAATCATTTGCAAACAAGGCAAGCAACAGATAGTCACCCTAATTAACTAAATAATAAATTAAATTAAATATTTAATTTTCCCAAATCCAAAATAGCCAGAAATATTTTCCTTTCAAAATATTTTCCAAAATCCCGTTTAGTTCCCAAGATATCTTTAGAGAGAAATTCATTTTAAAATCGTTTGCAACCAAAGAAAACAGTAGGCAGAAACATACAAACTATATGTATCATATATCGTATATTGAAAACAGATATGGGACCTGAAACTGAAAAATAAATATATCATAAGAATGGACTCCGCCATCATACTGAAACTGAGTATATGCGTCTGGACAGACACACGGCTGCCAAAAACCCTGGCAATTGGGCATTGAATGCACATTGGTATACCAAAGACTACGTTTACCCTACGTAGCGTAGGTGTCCGATATCAAAGCCCTGGTAACTGGGCATTAAATTCACATTGGTATACCAAATGTTACGTTTACCCTACGTAGTAGGTGCCCCATATCGAAGTATATATATATATATCATTTTGCAAAAAATATTTATATATATAAAACATATAGAAATATTAGATTTCAGAAACTGAATTAATTTGCAGAAAATAGTTATATACCATATATAAATATTATTTTATCAAAAACGAAAACCAAACATTAATAATCATGGATTATTAATTAGCCAAACCATTAATTATTTCAATTTCTATAAATATGCCAGACATAGCAGAAATATAAAACTTTAGAAGATACAACCTATGTGCCTGAAGCTGCCATTTCACTCACCTGGATGCTGAGCCAATAATCCAAATCTCAGACCAAGATAAATGTCACATAGCACAGTGAACAAATGACTGACATCGGTGGATGGTTGACGACCTCGGATATCAAACTGAGCTGAAACAGAATTTTATTACCAACAGGTTAGACACGGTGACTGTGGTGATGCAGAATATGTGATATGCAAATGCAAATACAGAAACCAAAACCTCAGACGTCTACCAAAAATCCATTTTGATTGAATATTTAAACTTATCTCTCCAAATTGATCATTGATTTAAAATTTTAGTTTGGTCCCCCGACCTATGTAAAATTATATTTTAGTCCTCAAACCTTTCAAAATTTCAAACAATCCTCAAAGTATTCTGAAACTACCAATTAGTCCTCCAAGTAGTTAGAATTCCAAATAAATCCTCAAAATTTCAGAAATAAAAAAAAA